>JAECUM010048706.1:0-25857 GCA_016617855.1 Megalonaias nervosa
AGTAATATATTGGATACAGTGTTGTAAAATCACGCTGAGATATCTGTAAACCAGAATCAACATTCTGATCACGCCCCATAAATGTCATCAATCGATGATATGCACGTGCAACATGATTATTTTCAAAATTTAGCAACACTTCTTCGGAAGGTTCTTGGTGTCCATTTATCCTCAAAGAAACTTCATTAACTCCAAACGTATCAAGCACCATTGGATTTCGTTCCTGTGAGTCTACTCTGGCATTTTCCTGAAACGCAATAAATATATGTCGTGGTGCCGACACCCCCTGCTGTGATGCTATCTGCCATGTAAATAAACCAGCAACGGCACCTTGAATACTATCTGTGGTCATAGTCAACCATGACAACATTGATTTACCACCACTGTCCATAAAAGAAAGTAACCGTTGTTCTTCGGTAATCGATGGAGTCATTGTTGGCATCAACAACGAAAGTTTTGTCAGTATTACTTTACCTGCAGCAACGGCAGCAGCATACAATATTGCATCATTGTCGGTGGCTTTTCTAACAAGTACCACTGTGTGTTTAGTGCCAAATATATCCTTCCGAACATTTCTGCAGAATCCAAATATATGTGACAGTGGAACTGCACGAGAAAATTATTCATCGCCGTTTAACATTGTTCGACGTGATGCGAATCCCAAGTTGAAGTTTTCATTCATTGATACAACTGTGTCCCCAGCTACATTTAGTGTTACGGTTCTGTTTTCTGGATGATCAGTTGTATCCTTTGCAAACATCATTGATGGACCAGCTGATCTTGAGTAATCATAGCTGTATCTTGCAAGACCAAGTATCGTCGTGGCAACATCAACATTTTCTAAACACGATTCAATATTCTTTCCGTCAATGATATATATGCCACTGTGAAATAAAGCCATGACACCGTTGTTAACAAAACTAACTCAATCACCAATTCCGTATGCGTTATTATCTGCTCGTAAGAGTCTACCTTCTATTTCGATAAATGCTTCAGCGGGTAAGAAACATCTACTTGTATCCTGAACTTGTAATTCAATTCTTCCTCATGCGTCAGGTACACGTGCGTCATAAGAATAACATTGCTAATCACGCACAGACTCATCCTTGAGTACTGGTGCGTCCATGTCAAATGCGGGATCAGATATACGTTTGAACATCTTTATTATATTTATTATCGTCTAACATGAAGACCACTTCCTGCTATCAGACTAGTGGTTATATTTTTTTCTTTATCTGACATTGGTACACTAGCTAACTCTGCTAGTTTTTGATTAGCAGCTTGATTTATTATTTCACTAATATTTGCGGGCATTGTTTTAGTACTAGCTAATTTTACTGGTTGAGGTTTTCGTCGTATTAATCGTGCTAGTCTATCCTTGATTGCTAAGAATGCTTTACTAGCAACATCACCAACAGCACCAATACCTTTTCAAGAACAACATCAATAGCTTTCATTCCTAGTTGCTTTTCAATCGGTATTGCTTTTGGGGCTAACCTTCTGAATAGACCCTGAACAACATCACCTAGTCCATCTCCGTAGGTCGTTTTGTATACTGGTAATCGTGAATTTAGTACTCTGACCATGGTTGGTCCACGTTGAGTATTATGTACAATCATTTTATTATAGTAACTGTATCTAATTATATTTAATCACTGTGGTAGTCATCTACGATTTTATTAATGAGAGACCGATACACATTAATATCCATGATACCACCTGTAAATAATCGTTTACAAATATCAGCTGCTTCATTAATTATTTCTGGGGAATTATTATCAGCTCGTTTTCCTCCAATTGGAATTTCTAGTCGATCAACATCAGCAAGGATATTGTTGGGACAAGTAATAAAACGGTTTTCTTGATTAGTAAAGCCGCTTCCAGTTGCGCCGGGAGGGTCATCTGGCGGTCTTAATTTTTCTAATTCTCTATGCTCTTTTTCTATTCTTTCTATTTCTTCTGCCATTCCTATTTTGTCTTCTATTTTTTATCTTCTTTCCTCTTCTCTTTTTCTTTTTTTCCTCTTCTATTCTTCTTTCTTCCTCTTCACCGGATTGTATTATTTTTTTTTTAAACTTATCTTTTAGTTTTGATGCTATAGGAGTCATCTGTTCTGATATTTCTCTATACGGTGGTAATTCCGACGTTAAAGGAGCTGTTTGTTCTCTTGTTGTATATTGTCGTTTTGGTCTTGCTGCTTCTTCTTGTTTTTACGTTCTCTTTCTGCCTTTTTTACTTCCTTTTCTAATTCTGTTACTCGTTTTGCCTGTGCTCTTTCTTCTTGTATTGCTTGTTTTTGTTGTAGTTGTTGTTGCCTCGCACTTTCCTTCTGTGATTCTAAATTTCTAGCGTATTCATCTATATTTATTTTATATTCAATATAATCTGGATCATTCTCTCTAACTTGATCAACTCCTGTGTTTATGCGATATAACCATTTATACCAGCCTTCACGATCCACAGGTTTTTCAACGTGTTTAGGATTCAAAAAAGATTTTCTATTTTTGAAGTTATCAACAGCAGAAGTATGTAAATCCTTCTTGTCGATTCCCCTAATATATTCAAAAGCTTTTTCAGTGAATCTATCAGTCAGATTAATCTTTATTTTTGTCTTTTTTGCTTTAGGGATTAGTGGTGCTTCAGCGCCTTTAGGTATAAGTATTTGCTGAGCAGTAGCTATTTCAGCTGGAAGTCCCCGTAAAATCCTTTTTGTTTGTTTTGTTCATTCTGCTATTTTTCCAGTTGCTTCAGCAGTTTTTTCTAATACAGGAAGAAGACCTTTAGTGGTTTCTGTAATAGGTTTAAATAATTGTTTTGTATCCTCTGCAAATTCAACTTGAGATTCCTGACGTGATTGTAGTTGTTGCTTGACAGAATCACGAACAGGTAAATATTTTTTAATTGCCTCTAGTCACTCTCGAGCTAATCTAGCTGAGTGTGGTTCTCCAATCATTATTGATATAACAATGATTTAATTACAGCAGCAGAGGAGGTGAACAACCAATATTGAGTGAAACGGCGAGTAAACGAAACACACCATAAAATAAAAACAAAGAGTCGAAGATAAAATAACGAGATAAGCTAACCCAATTAGATAAAATCTCGGTCAGTTAGAGGCTTTAGTTTAGCGTTATTGACCTTATTTTCAGCCTTCGTAGGAACCTTATATTTTAGACAAATGACGATTCAGACAAGTGGTCTGTTCACCTCCTCTGCTGCTAAATCAGTAACTCGTTGGATGAAATAAAATCTTCAGTTGATGAACTTGTACAATTCAGGTATCTTAGCTTTATCCTTAATTTTGCACGGCAGTGTGTCACGAAAATTGTTTTCTAGCATTAGATTTACCGTTTTTCAGAAAAGAAAACAAACGCACGACTTTTTCAAGAAAGACGCGAGTGACATTGCACTGTATAACCCTGCCTATGGTTAACTCTTAATTCTAAACCTAAAACATGCATTCAGAAAAAATGTAACAAAGTTTGACCTATTGTCTCTCAGTACACACTGCCGATAGAACAAGGCGCGTTTTGGTGCTGCTTTTTTATTATTTTTTTTTTGCCCGCACTTAGATTTGTGAAAACTTTGCAACATTGTTTGTAGCGTGTGCTCTGAAACACAGGACATATCTTAAATTTGGAATATACAGTAAATGTTAAGCAGTCAGTCGACAATAAATATCACACTACCTTTTTTATGAAATTGATAAAATGAACGAAAACAATGAATATTTTTCACATAGAATGTATGATTGTCTTCATTATCTTTGTCCTATAATACTGCGATAAATAACAGAACTAAAAATGGTGTGCTTCTTTTCTGTTTTTTCTTTACCATTCTTTATTTCTTTCTCAAAACACTAGTATCGAGACTCACTGTCACCCAGTGCAGTAACACTTGTGTGCGTGCGTGCGTACGTATGTGTGTGTGTGTTAGCTTTCGCTTACACACATATCGTTTGTACAAAATTTAATAAACAAAGAAATAGCAACCATTGACGTAAACCATTTAATTTCACTGTGTATGTGTATGTCATCGTTCTCAACTTTTCTGCAAGTCACTTTTGGGGCTACTAGATTGTAAAATTAACCTTCATGAGGTACCAAACGAATTTCTTCTTTGTTGGTCTTGTTGGTTCTATCATTCTATCAGATTACCACAGTTTTTTCTCTCTCAGTCTCTTAGTCTCACTCTGTAATGAAAATGGTATCGGATATGAGACAATCACATCTTCAAGATCGCTGGCACAAACTTCTACCAACACATTTTGAAAAGTATTGTGGGACATAGATCGTCATTGACGCTTGGTGTCTGCTTTCTCCTTGGAAAAGTGTCATCGTTGCATCTTGATTACAAACTTTGACTAAGTTTTACACACTACTTGAACTCTTTACATGTCACAGTGTAGGTGTAAGCCATCATTCTCAAATTTTCTTGAAGTGCGTTTATTCGTCTCCCAAATGTCACAATAATTTCAGGGGACGAACGAATTTCTTTTGGGCTGAATCAGGACTCTCCTGGTTTTGTGACAGAAGTGGAGAACATTGATTAAGGCTCGCTCATGTCGTCTTCGAATGGATTAGAACTAACACTTGAGCCCCTGTGTGTGTGTGTGTGTGTGTGTGTGTGTGTGTGTGTGTGTGTGTGTGTGTGAGAGAGAGAGAGAGAGAGAGAGAGAGAGAGAGAGAGAGAGAGAGAGGAGACGGTATGATGTTGCCTCTTACTTTCTTCTAGTTTCTCACCGGAACCGTTTCATCTTGATTGCAAATATTTGGTTTGACTAGGTTTCTCACGCAGCAGGTCAATATATAAGATTAGTTTCTTAGAGTTTTTAGCGTATTCATTAAGTTCTCAGTCAAGAAGATGGACGAGTCAACACAGATCGACCTGCTGTTCAAAGATTTGCTACGAATAATACGAAAGCATAATTCACATGCGAACGTGTCAACAAAACTTACCCTTCTGGTCTATGATTTGATGAGAGTCATAGAAAAGTGTATAAGTCCTGATGAAGTTTGCTATATCTGTAAGGTACATGGGCATTTGTCTCCAACATGTCCGATTCGTCCAATAAAGAGAGACAAAATTCAAGATACCTGTTATCGTTGTCAGGAGAAAGGACACCGGGCTTCAGAGTGCCCTAAGAAAAGGAAAAGAAACAAGAGGAGAAAGTAGAGAGGGGTTCAGAAGAATAAAGTGCTGATGAGGAATAACTTGTGCCAATGAAGAGATGGAAATGGAAAAATGGACTATTTGAGCCAATGTGTTGGCCTATAGCCTTTAACGGGAACGGGAAAGAAAGCGTAAGTCTCGCTTGGTATGTGCGTGTGTTTTATCTTAACAAAAAAAACCTTGTCCATACACTATGTGGATAGTATATAATGTGGGTCTTTTTTCCCCTTCGGTATTAATAGTAGGTATTGTGGTGTTTGTTCTTTTTTCTCCCCTTCTGTGTTGATAGTAGATATTGGGGAGTTATTGTCTCTTCCCTTCTGTGTGGATTGTAGAATGTGTATTTGTGTGCATTCGCGTACGTTTGTGTGGATAGTAGAGTGTGTGTGTGATTTTTTCATTCCCTTCTGTGTGCATAGTAGATATTGGGGTGTTATATGCGTTAGCGTTCGTTTGTGTAGATAGTAGATCTGGCGTGTTTATGCATTCGCGTACGTTTGTGTGGATAGTAAATATGGTATGTTTCATGCGTTCCCGTACATTTGTGTGGATAGTGGGTATGGTGTGTTTTATACATTCGCTTTCGTCTGTGTGGATAGTAGGTATGATGTGCTTTATGCGTTCCCATACGTTTGTGTGGATAGTATATGCGGTGTGTTTTATGCGTTCGCGTACGCTTGTGTGTATAGTAGGTATGGTGTGTTTTATGCATTCGCGTAACTTTGTGTGGATAGTAGGTATGATGTGCTTTTTCTTCTCTTTTCTTCTTTGTGGATAGTATATGATGTGTTTGTGTGCGTTCACGTACGTTTGTGTGGATAGTATATGTGGTGTGTTTTATGCGTTCGCGTACGTTTGTGTGGATAGTAGGTATGGTGTGTTTTTTCTTCTCTTCTCTTCTGTCTGGATAGTATATGGTGTGTTTGTGTGCGTTCGCCTACGTTTGTGTGGATAGTATAGTGTGTGTTATATGCATTCGTGGCTGTTTGCGTGGATAGTAAATATGGAGTGTTTTTCCTCTCTTCCCGTTTGTGTGGATAGTATAGTGTTTGTTATATGCATTCGCGTCCTTTTGTTTGGATAGTAAGTATGGTGTGTTTTATGCATTCGCTTACGTTTGTGTGGATAGTGGGTATTGTTTTTTTTTTTCTTTCTCCTTTCTTTTGTGTGTGTATTGGTCTTTGTCCCTATAAAACTCCCTTTATCCATATGAAATTCATCTCACCTACCTACCTACAGCAGCGTGTATTCAGGTCAGCCACTTGCAACACTGTTGCCATTATTTCCCTAGTGTGGAGTAAAGTGACGTCATTGAAGCTGGAAAGATTGAGACTATAAATATAGACTTTGGTTTTTCAACAGGTTATAGATATAAATACATACTAAGGTTTTTAAACAGGAACGTCACACAAGTTGATGCTATAAATAAATAGTGGGCTTTTCCAAAGGAATTTGCCACAAGTTGTAGCTAAAAAGAGATGGAAGGATGAGAAACAGAAGAAGAAGAAAAGATGCTCTTTGCAAGACATAGTCAATTTCATCGAGTGGTCCTTTGTCCAGTGGGGGTTAGAGCAGTTAAAGAAAAGCCGAAGACATGACGAGAAAGGTAATGGAAGAAGAAGTGAAGAAGATTAAAGAGACCTGGACAAAAGAAAGAAAGGACAAAGAAAACATAAAGAGAAAAGAAAAGTTTGAGAGACTGAACAATAACTGGATAAAGGTACAGGAAAAGTTTAGAGCTATGGGACATCCTGACTGGATGCCAGTAAAGGAAAAGAAGAAGAAAGGAATTATAGAGAAAGTGAGAACGGTGTGGCAGAAGTGGAGACAATAGAAGAAGAACCCCAAGGCCCTTTCCAAGGCCACTTCATATACCTCGAAAACATTTATTCTTTCTTGCTTAAAACTCTTTTTAGTCGGTTGTATAATTTATATATAACGGGTCAATCAATTGCCTTGAAAAGATTTACTCTTTCTTGCCTAAAACATTTTTAGTCGGTTGTATAATTTAGGTATGATATATTGATGTTCATCAATCTATGGTTGTATTTATCTATGTCTCTCTCTCCTATTGTCCCTATACAAAATTCCCATTGTCCGTATATCGTCCCAGGGTTTGACGGTCGCTATGCAAAAATTCCCATTGTCCGTATATCGTCCCAGGGTGTGCCATTTGTCCGTATAAATCTTCTCCGCATATCGTCCCAGGTGGGGGTCTGTAATGTATTTTCCCATTGTCCGTATATCGTTCCACTATACTGCTTAGAGCCTTTATTCTGTCCGAGTATTCTCTCTGTCAAATGTAACATTATATATCATTGCTTTTATAAAAGAACTTTGGTTATCTTATTATTCTCTGTGTCTGTTAGAGGTCATATAGGTTATTCGTTAGCTCTATATTATTATCTCTATCAGATAACAAATACAACGTTTATTAAATCTCTTAGTAATTGCTCTCTGTTAGGGACCTGATACGGCTTCGATTCACAGTCGTGTTATTTTTTAGACGACTAGTGACTCACAGGGTTTTATTCTCTCTCCATTTATTTTATTTCTATCTGAGGCCACATTGTTCTTTATTCTGTTTTCAATTGCATAGCTCTGTCAAGCATCACACGTTGCTTTATTATCTGTTCTTGTATTATCCGTCAATGGTCACAGTGGGTTTTCATTGACTCTCCTGCTATTGTCCCTATGAACGCTCAGAGAGGGCTTTCATACTCTCTCCTATTATTCTATAACCTGGATAATTACTCGTCCTACGACGGGAAAAGTAAATAAGCAAAACATTAAAAAATTATTGGGATGAGCGAGCACAATATACAAACAAGTATTTGAAAAATTTGGAATGCCACCTCGAGTTTCGAAATCGCGACCTCTTGTTTGTCAGCCGGGACACACAGAAAGAAAAACAAAAGTGAATAGTTTAATTGTTCGTCCTAGGGCTAGAATTACAACAAAGTAACAAACAAATTGGGATGAACAAGCAAAAAAGAACGTTTGAACCTAAAAGTACAAAAAAGGAAACAAAACTTCGGGATATCGCCGAGAGTTTCGAACTCGCGATTTCTTGTTTTGCATGCGGGATACGGACAATTGTGGGTGTTTGTATGTACGATAGTGGTTAACTGGCTTTATTCTTCTCATATAGTATTCAATATCCATATCGCATAATGTTCCATAAGATCGGAGTCAATGCTCTTAGAAGTTGTGCAAGGTATGCAAAAACAATAATAGAACTGCTGCTTTCTAACTATCTTTATAACTTTTCTAAGTCATGAGTTCATTTTAAAACACTAATCGATTTAATCTTTATTGATTCAATGACGTATTTTTGTTTCTTTTATTTAATTTTTAGTTTTGTTTATCCGTTCATGTGCGTATTTTTTTATTTGTCGTGTATCTTCCTAGACAATATTTCGCCACAACCTGAAATACTGTTGTGAACGAAAACTAATGTGAATGGGTGAAGGTACGAAGATTGTGATCTATTATAGGTGTTAAGACTGATTTCACATTAGGGTGGCCATAAATGTTGAAAATAAATGTTACCGAACGAATACCTACATCAGGCTGAAAGACAAACTAATCTGATGAAGATATAAATATATAAGCAAATCTATAACAACAACTGAACTATACAGTACACAGTTCAAGAAATAGTGTTTGATGGTGATGCACTGTAAGCTTAAACATGTTTGTAAATATAATATATTTACAATGATTGTGTAATATAACATTTTTGTAGTATCACGCGCTGAACGATATCATTAAGGTAATGGCAGAAGATCACGTGATATGAACATGGCTGTGGCCTTTAAAACCCTTTACGGTCTATAGTGGCCATACCTGTTTTCTTCTGTTCATGTGTGATGTTGCTATGCACGAGAGAGAGAGAGAGAGAGAGAGAGAGAGAGAGAGAGAGAGAGAGAGAGAGAGAGAGAGAGAGAGAGAGAGAACGTAGTAGACCTATCAGTGTTTCCTACTAACCGTGAAAAGGGGTAAAAGGTTGCCTGTAATGGTATCTTTACCAGGTCATAAAGGCAGCTGGAGTGTGTTGTGTCATTTGAGAAGGGCCATTTCAACGCATATTTGATTACAAAGTACTAAAAAGGAAACAATTTGTAACGAGAAGATTTGGGATAAAATGCGTGGCTAAAAAATGGAATAACTAATTCAAGCAAAGAGGACAAGAGAAGTAGTATAGTGGGACTATATACGGACAATGGGAATTAGCATTACAGACCCCCTCTCCCCCCGGGGACGATATAGGGACAAGATTGATACGGACAAATGGTACACCCTGGGACGATATTCGGACAATGAGAATTTTGTATAGCGACAATAGGAATGCAACAGGTAGGGTGACGTCACGGTACTGGGCACTTGCAACAATGTGGCAAGTACCGTGACGTCATCCCGCCTGTTCCATTCCTATACAAAGTTGTATGCATTTGCGTTCGATTCTGTAGATAGTATAGTGTGTTTTATGCATTCGCTTTCGTTTCGATAGATTGATGAACATCAATCTATCATACCCAAATCATATAACCGGCTAAAAAAATTTAAAGTAAGAGAATAATGTTTTTGGGAGTTAAACATAAATTATACAATCAAAGAAAAAAAAAGTTTAGGCAAGAAAGAATAAATCTTTTCGAGGCAGTGGAATGGCCCTGAAAAGGGCCTTTGGATTTCTTCGTCTTCTTCTAAGGTCTTCTTTTCCTCCACGAACTTCTTATTTTCTGTCCTGCACTTTTTGTCTTCTTCTCATTTTTTTCCTCCTCCTCATTTTTCCTTCTCCTTCTCCTCCTTCTTCCTTTTTTCATTTTCTTCTTCCTTTTCTATCTTTTCGTTCCACTCCCCATCCTCCTTTTCTCTTCTATATCTTCCTTTTCGTCCTTTTCAATTCTAATCATCTCATTTAATATGCCCTTACTTCTCTTTAAATTATTAATTTCCATGCTTAGTCTCTGAGGATTATAAGCCCCAAACTGCATTCGGACTAGCATCTCCTCCAACATACCTAAGGTGTCCACCACCTCCTGCAATCTAATCATTCTCTATATGTTGCTCGCCATGTTGTATTCTGTGTAGAATTGCGCGAATGACGAACGCTATGCTTTTATATACTTCAAGCACGGACGTGAAGAAAAACATCCCTTACACTCACTTCACAAATTATATACTATCTACACAGACGTACGCGAATGCATAAAACACACCATATCTACTATCCACACAAACGTACGCGAATGCATAAAGCACACCATACCTACTATCCACACAAAGGAACGCGAATGCATAAAACACACCATACCTACTATCCACACAAAGGAATGCGAATGCATAAAACACACCATATCTACTATCCACACAAACGGGAAGAGAAAAAACACACCATATCTAATATCCACACAAACGTACGCGAACGCATAAAACACACCATATCTACTATCCACACAAACGAAAGCGAACGCAGACACACACACACACACACACACACACACACACACACACACATGCACACACACATCAGTAAAGAGGTGAGTGTTTATAGTCACACTACTTTACATTCACACAAATTGGCAAATTGAATAGTCTCTCTTTTCTAGAGATCTGGTTAGCCTTGAGAAGGGATGTTTTTTCTTGAACTCCAATTGCACATGGTTAATGCTGGCACCTCCCAGGGCGGGCACCACACACGCATCTCCTACTCCAATCTTGCTCCCAATTCAGTGTTGTTCTTGGGAGTGCAGAGAGGGTTTGAGTTGCTTCACTATCCCAACCTTCCGTTTCTGGGATAGTGAAGACTTCCTTCCTTCTCCTATACCACAACCGTGGATGATGAAGTTGTGGTGCTGGTAGTGGTCGTGGTGCTGGTTGTCGTGCTGGTACTGGTTGTGGAGGCGTCCTCACCTCACGTTTCACCTCACACAAAAGACTTAACATGAGGTGAGGCAGGTTCTTTTCCTCCTTCTCTTTCTTCTTTTTCCTCTTCATTTCCTCCTTTTTTATTCTGGCTTCCGCCTGTATTAACTCCATAACCAGTTCATCTAAAAGGCGCCTGGCGTATTCCAGGTGCATTTGGAGTTCTAAAAGCTTAGCAACTCTATTACTCATCTTCAGTGTTGATACGTCAACGATGGGTAGCCAGACTGACGATCTTGAAGCACGGGCGTGAAGGTAAACATCCCCTGACACCAAAACTTACCATCACATCAATCGCGCGGACCTAAAAGAAACACTCACGTTGACTTTATTTACTTACAAACACAGACATTCACGATTCGACAAGACAGAGAAACAAAGGGTGGATTTTTTTACTGACAAAAGAAACGAAGTGCTTAAAGAAACACTTCTATTGTTTTTCACAAAAACATAAACACACAAATTTATTTTATCGCAATTTGAATTAGTATGTCTTTTCGAGAGTATTGGGGGCAGCCCTGAAGAGGGTTGTTTTTTGTTCACGGGGAGTGATGGCAATCTTTTTTACTGTCTAAGATTGCGTCCTCGTCTTGCGGCAGTCTTTCCTATACGATACGGTCTGATTCTGCGGAAAGAGAAGGAGAACTCTTTGGTGTCTACCCGACAATCGACAAAACCTCTGTCTGGTTCTTACTGCTGCTGTTGTTGTTGCTGTTCTCACTGCTTCTGAAGTCTGTACTTCTCTGTCCATTCTTCTTGTTCTGTCTTGATTTCCTCTCTGAAGACCTCTTCTATCGGGTCTTGGGCTATTGATCCTGACATTCTCTATCTCTTCAGGCTTCGGTATCAGGTTTAGCCTGACACGATGTAAATTCACGTAAGCTTCGTTCAGCTTGGCTAGTCTGGAAGGCATCTTCATAGGTTGACGAGTCAACAGTGGATGGCCAGACTGGAGACTGCCCTGCTTTATATGGTTCAAAAGCGGACGTGATAGAAAACATCCCTACTAGGGGGGGTTTTTTGTTCGGTCGGAACGTTATGATAGCGAATGTCATGGTGAGGGATAGAGAGAAGTCAAAGAGCATATATTCACAGACTTTTTGAAAATAAACAACAGACACATATTTTCAAAACACAACATTTTTTATTTAACAAACAATGAACCACTAACAAGTAATAATAACATCAAACAAACTATTTCTGACAAGGTTGACAACGTTGTGAAATCATGTGAGATTTCCACTGATGGAAGTCATGAGGCCATTGATGTACACTACGTTTCCTAGCTAAAGACAAAACATAGCCATAATGGTCAAAAAACCATCGATATACTTTTTTCTACGTTTCTAGAAGAGTTACTATCAAAATAAGTCACTAAATGTTCTAAAAGATATACAAGACAGCGTTGATGAATAAAATGCACACAATATTGTGCACACACCATAGAATCTGCTGCCTTGTAATTTCACGTTATTGTATCGTGTCGTCTGGGCAATCCTTCTCATAAAGTCGATGATGTCGTCTTCCAAAGGTGTAATCCATACGAATCAAAATACTCCACACAATCCTCTTGAGGGAAGTAGACAGCGACGCAGTGAGTTCCTGGGAGATGACTGTCGTCCGTGTTGATGACATAAGCTTGATGGTCTTGAGGCTTGCGATAAGGTAGTTCACCTTTAGCGCACACGACAGGATTCCAAGAAGCAGTGTACGAACTGTTGCTCAAAAGGTAATAAAATTCCCAGGTATCCATTTTTTGTTTTGTTGTTTTTTTCCACAGGTAATGATAAGTCATCAATTCAATTCTGACTTTATGTTTGAAAATCTATGTCAAGCAGCCGTTTCTTCGCTTCGTCTCCGCACTCTGGGCTAAGAGAGATTCGTTGCGATAGATCTCTAGAGTAGTCAATGGAGGGCAGAAATGATCACGCAAGCCTTTATACCACTCATACAACACTGCTTCTTCCGAGATGAGACTCCAAGAGTCGTCCAGATACTCGTCGAATTTTTCTTCTTCACTCATCATCAAACATTTATCGTGTTGAATTTGACTGGGATCATCGTTTTGATATCCATAGCAATATTTCTTACTCAATTCCGTACTTTCATCCGCCAGGTGTTTGGCAAAACAGGACACTAAATGTTGTTCTTCTTCTGACTATCTGGACGTGACCACTACGTCCTCTTTGTCTTGGTCTTGGGGTTCTGTTTTCATTCCTCCCATTCCATTTCCAAAGATTCTCTACTGTTCAATGAGGAATAAGAGTCTTCCATTGTTTCTAATAGTCTAGAATGACTTCTTTCAAACTGTTTATTTCTATGGCATTATCGAATTCGGCATACAAGATCACGTTCACCGTCTCGGCGAGAGCTTCTGCAAGCTGAAGTTCCACACGCAGTTGACCGAATTTTATAGGGTGGAAATGTCCCTCGTCGCTGCCTTGGTCTGGAGTGAAATCAAAGGCCCACAAAGTGTAACCTCCTACACAATCTTCGTACGAAATACCGTGACTGGTGTTGGTTCCGAGTTGTCCGCAAGCATCGTACAGGGACAAGTACGATCTCAAGTAATTCTTCTGATCAAAGTTAGGTTCGAAGGGTCTGGTACACAAGGTCTTGCCATCGCGACTGACTTCGATCTTGGACACTCTGTAGTGCTTAAACTGGAAAGGATTTTGATCGTTGACTCTGTTGAGGGCTGCATTACTGACGATGCTAACGATTAAATGTTTGGATAACTGTCCTTGGAGCAGATGATCTTCGATCTTGGATCGGAGTCCAGCAGCAATGGTGAATGTTTTCACTTCTACCCGTCTTATCGGATACTTGGCGGTCGTTCTGCTCAATGTGTGACTGATGTCGTTTCCCGCCTTAGGTAACACTTCCACGCGGGGCACGTAAAGTCTGGCTTCTTGGATAATGGTTTTGTACTCGTTGGCATGAGCCATCAAACGGAAAGCGACACTGCTGCGATTGAGTCTCAGACGAATATCCACTCCGTTGAGCAAATATTTGTCTTGCAACCACATGTCCAAATGCAAGCGATCCATAAGTTCTAAACTACGACCTTGCACGAGTTTCTTTCGATGGTCGTTAAAACCCACATTGTGAGGATTGTCATCCGCTGTCAGGGCTGTGCCGTTAAACGTGTCCTCACCTGCTATGTCAGGTTTCCATACCACGCAAGCATCCAGATGAGTGTTCTTGGCCTCCTTTCCGTACGTCAAGAGATTTTCCAGGTACGCTCGGTAAGGGTAAGTATCCATACTACTGCTAACCAGTTTGTTATTCAAGTACAAATCCACTTCGCTGAACAAGGAATGCATGAAATTGTTGACGGGAGCTAATCTGGCATCGGTTCCCGGATTGGTGTTGTCCGTTTTGATCACTTTCAGTTTCAGATACAAGTAACTGCTATTCAGATCGATGTAATCTTCGGGTTGTCCTTTGATTTCAAACTCAATGGGAGCTGAATCCGTCAAAGAGGAGACGGGATGAAATTCGACCCATTGGGATTCTTGCATAGTCATCATGGTGGGTGGCATGGCAAACAGATCCAGTTCCGACTTGGAACAAGCGAAAGACTCTCTGTGCATCATTTTCTCTGATTTAATAATTAAAAACGTCTAACTCTCGGACGGTTTTTCTTGTCTTAGTCTTTCTAGCTCTAGGGGTGTGAAGTCCTCTGAAGGAGTGTTTTCGTCGTCTTTTCCTGCCTTGTCCTTGCTGTGGCATCAGGGAAGCAGGAATGCCTGACTCGGCATCGCCCAGGTCAGTTATAGGAGTTTCTCGTCGGCCCAAAATGTCCTTGCCCATTTGAAGTATGACATTTTTGCCTCCTCCCAAGAAAGCTTCTTTAGGATTTTGTTTGTCAATGATGACATTTTGGACAAATTCTTTACCTTGCGTCAACGCGGCATCTTTCAAGGCGTGCAATCCCGTGTCACCGTCGGTTTCAAAACGGGAGCCACCGAACGAAAGGCTGATTTTAGCATGCCTCCTAAACCATATCCTCGCTGTCGAGCGACTCCTTGGTATACAGGATACATGACTGACAAAGGGTTAGAGTAATCGTTTACGAAAATGGAGTTTCACTGTGACTTTCCTTTTGGTGAATGAAATATTTTGTCCCAGATCTCCTTTTATAGTAATGTTGACAGTGTCGAAATACGACTTACTGACGGGCAAATGGTGTGGATGTACAAATTCGCCGTGAACGTGATACGTGTTTCCACCTTCCTCGTCAGCATTCGTGGCAGAATCCACTTTGAAAGGAATGACAAGCAGTAATGGTACGGAGGTGTGTCCCACCACGTTGTACTCCGCCACATCGGAGTACAGAAAGATAAATTCCGTTCTTGGTTCATTTCTACAGGGAATCTAAAATATTTCGCAAAATCCGAGTTACCGGTCACGGCTGGTATTTCTTATATAATCTTGATCAACTTGGGATCTCCACCCAAAATGTCATACAATTCAGGACAAAATGTACTGGCCCATACTTTGTCCTCTGAAAATTTGATTAGTAGGCGACGAGCTATTTTGTGGTATTCGATCGTAACACTTTTTCTGGTTTTCTCCAAGGCTTTACCAAACACGTTATTGAACCTGTCAGCAATAGCGTTCACCACATGTTAACCACTAAAATAATAGCCTGAGAGAATTTTCAACTGATAAGTGGTCCGTTTAGTTTTGGGGCCTTGTGATTTTTAGAGTCACCTACACCGCTGCGTTCATCCAAATGTTGTTGCACTTGCTCGTCATGAACTTCTACCGTAAAAGTGTTTTAATTTTCAACGATGTTTTTGATTTGTGTAGGATGAATCATTTCCACTAAAGCCACTTCCCAATGGGCTTCATGATCCAATTGGATGGCCTGAGGTAATTTGGCCGTGTAACAGCATAAGTTGTTATTGGGAAACACCTCCATGGAACTGACATTGGGTAACGTTAAGTAAAATTGGTTGTTCATAATTCCAGAGTTCTAGTGTCCGAACGTTGGACGCAAGACTCCCGTTGTTGTTCCGCTAAAGGAATATTTCAGAGACGGATTGGGAAGAAGGTAAATAATGCAACTGCTGAGTTTGTCTCTTTGTTGCAAACTGAAATTGGCAATGGCAGCACCGATGACACAATACACCACAAAGATCTGGCAGAAGAAGACGATTTGCGTTTTAGGCACACGTTCTCCACACCACACCCACAAGGGTTGCTTTGTAGATCTTGCAGAGAAAAACTGGGGGAAAGAGTGGTTACTGCGGTAGCTGAAGCTGTGTTGAAGGGCATGATGGTCACTTTTTTTGATAGTCCATGAGTTGCGAAACATCGATCCAAGAGTCAAAACTCGGCGGATATCCTTTCCAATGTACTTGGACTTCTTTGACACGTTGATTTCCCACTTTTCGGGTTCTTTGATCGAGAATGCTTTCAATCTCGTACACGTCGTCTTATGTTTTGGTCACACGTTGTAACTCGGGTAAGTAAAACGTTCCTTTTAACACTTCCCCGTTCATGTCTTCCAATTTATAGACGGGAGGATGACGGCCACGCACACTGTCGGTGACACGAAACAATTCGGTGGTCCAGTTGGGTAAGTAACCTTTGTCGAAAATGTGTTTGGTTTTGCCAATGCGTACCCAATCTCCTGCTACCAACACTCCACCTTTATTGGGGACAGTCACTGTTTGGGACGTACCAAGCAGGCGCTCGAAGACGGTCACTTCGTTGTTGGGAGTCACTCCTTGGGGGGCACGTCCGATGCTCCGATGGTAAGATTGGTTGTACGATTTAACTAGGTGTGGCAAGTCGACGATGTACTTGAGAGTGTGTTGATGCGTAAAATATTCCCACATGCGTTCTTTCAAGGTGCGTTGAAAACGTTCCACGATGCTGGCTTTGGTTTCGGGATTCTCGGTGGTGAAAAAATGAATGTCACGTTTCTTCAATTCTTTTTGGAAAGCTTGATTAAAAAATTCGGTGCCTTTGTCGGTTTGCCATCGAAGATGGTGACGTCGGCTTTGTTTCAACACCAGTTTGAGGGCTCGCACTAACTCACTGCTCGATTTGAAAGTCAACGGTACGACCCAAGCAAATTTGGAAAAGATGTCGATGACACAAAACAAATATTTGCAATCACGATTGTAGGTGGACAAATGAGAGACATCGGCTAAATCGGCTTGCCATTGGTGATCGATGCTCTCCACTCGGGTGCGACTTCTGGAAAATTTTCGTCAAATGGGTTTGTGTAAGGTGTACGTGGTTTGTTCTTGGAACCAGCGTTGCACTTGAGGTAAACGAACACTTTTCAGTCGAGGTTTGGCAGCACGATACAATTTCTGAACTCCTCCGTAACCTGCAGGATGGGATGGATCATAGTAAATGCTGGCTAACACCTTCTCCATTTCTTTTAATAAGTGATCCACTCTTCGATGATGGTACTCTGAAGTGTTTTAGAAACCGCTTTACGTGTCCGATGTGTCACAGGAGTAGAAGTCGAAGGTAGTTTAGGTGACAGTGGCGGTGGTGGTGGTGGTAATGGAATGGCTTTGGTTTTCCGTCTTTTTTTACTTCTGCTTTCCCTTCGTTCTTTTTCACTTCTGTCGAAGGTGGAGTGGACATCATCTTTTTGACCCAAGCTTTAAGTTCTTCTCGTTGTGGTGTAGGGGGAGGGGTGAACAAGGACGCTGCAATCTTACTAGGGATGGGAGCTGCTGACGGTGTTTGAAAGACTTCTCTTGCCTCTTCTTCCTCAGACATACGTGGTGCTGCATCTGTCTTGACCGCTAGGGGTGACAGTGGTGGTGGTGGTGAACTTTTCATCAGGGCTTTTAAATCTTTCAGAGTGGGTAGAGCTGTTTCGTCTAAAGCTTTCTGCTGAAAGAGTTGCAGTCGTTGCAACAATTGACCGTACCGTTGCGATTTTTCCGTTTCTGACAAATCGCTGCGATCCATCAATGATTGCAATTCGTGTTGTAACTGGGGCATCTCGGCCAAATGAGGATTGGGAGGTACATGTGGGGTTTGTTTTTCTTGCCAACGATGGTATTCCATCCATCGTTTGTAAGGCACTAAAGCCAGTTTTTGTCCTTCCATTGGATTTCAAGGGTCACGTCTGAGACTTTTTGATTTCAGAGGTCCCTTTTATATTCTTGACCTTTTATCTTCATCCCAAGAATCTTGATATTGTTCCTACTACTCCTTTCAGAATAGGTCCTACTACAGTTCCCAGCAAGGGTCCTAACAGGGGTAAAGTGGCAACTCCTCCTCGTTGCACCAACATCTTTTTCTTTTGACGAATGGGTATTTTCATTTGGACCATTTGGCGAAGAACGTGTCGATGTTTGGCTAAGCATTTTTTTTTTTTTAAGTTTAGATAAAGCTATCATGACTTTCAACACATTCAGAGAACATTGGCTCGCGGTATCGATGACATCTTTGCAGGCAGTTTGAATGAGTTTTTTTTCGCATGGGTTGAGAAGCTTTGGACAGGACGGACAACATGTTCCAATGTTTGACTAAACGAGGTGGCAGTCCTTTCCTTTTCTTTCCTTTGGGGGTAGAAGAAGGATGTTTTTTTTGGGTGACATCTTTCTCGCTTGGTTCGTTGGTTCCGTGGCACACATCAAAAAATACACTAACTTTGATGACTTGTGACACGGTCTTTTATCGTTTTTTTGGGACTATCGCTTCGTTATAAAGGTGACGATGTGTTTTCCAAAATCGCCAAAGAATCCTCCATTTTGGTGGCTCCTCTTTTTCTTTGGAAGAGTGTGTCTTTTCTGGGGGTGACGTCGATGTTTGGCTAAGCGCTTTTTCGGATGACGTGACTGTCTTTTTTTTTTTCATTTTCCTTTTTGGACAGATGAACGACGATGGTGACGGTGTGCACTTCTTGGAGGGGACATCTTTGAGCGTTCAGGATCACAACAACACTAAACCTATCGTTTGCCTCAGGTCTTTTTTATAATGAAATTCATCGATACTGATTGTCTTTACGTCATATCAACTTGATCACAGGCATCACGCGTCTTGGAGGAGTTCGCAACGGACAAATCCAGTAAACTTTCTTACATGCCCGATCTCTCCTGGACTTGATTTTCGGAGCAGGTACTTTGTGAGCAGCGGCCACTGCCGCTAAAGAGGAAGAGGGTGTCACCACCGGAGAAGTTTTTGGAGACGCTCTCTTGCGGGTAGAAGCTGTTTTCTGTGAACTTTACTTTTTCTTTTTCTGAGGTTGTGACATGGTCTTGACACCGTTGCTCTTTTTGTTTTACTTCTGGGTACGTCGAGGAATGGCTTTTTTCTTGGGCAGAACTTTGGGAGCATTGGGATTCCATATTAAGAGGGAACGAATGATGACACCTACTAGAGAACCGCTACCTCCAGGTTTCAAAATGATTTGCATTTTAGTTTGAGTATCGATGCGAGGATCGGCCAAATGCGTCAAGGCTACTTTGTTTCTGTCAAAAAAGCGTTTATTTTGATGTGGAATGTGAATGATGCCTTGCAGTAATTGGCGTGCTGTCACCGTAAAACCATCGTAAGACTTCTTTGAGACTGGCTTCTAAGACTCGAGCACGTATTTGTGGATTTTTTTCGCGACTGATGCCGTACAAGGCACGAATAAATTTTATGGGAAGATGAGACTGAAGGGACGTCATGTTGACGATGTGTGAGACAGAGCCAAAGTGACCGAGGTTTTTATAGACTCTTTTTGATGGTTGTTAAGTCAACGACGGGGACGTGAACACGACAGGCCCTCTTTCTTGGCACCAGTGGTGAAACAGATGGGTTCGAAATCGCAAATAATCGGGGGTGGTGGGTTTTAAATCCACGAGGAAATAGGCGTATGGGGTTTGAGTGGCATAGTCGTACGCATGAGTCAGCCAAGGCGTTCCTAACTGTTTGGCTAAGACTTGCACTTACGATTTATCTGTAGGGTTTTTAAACAAGACCACGTAATGAGCATTGAGACTAATGGTGCGATGGGCTTTACTTTCTTCAAACAAATTTTGGGTGATGTAAATGACACTGGCATTACGATGATGCCCTTTGCGCGTAAATCACAGTTTAATTTCTTCTTCATCTTCTCCTAACATGTCGTCGAAGATAGCCAAATGAGTTTGACTAGGGTCAGACACGATCCCGTCGTCTTCGCCAGGAATGCCTTCCACAAAGACGATGGAATCGCCTTGACTTTCTCACAGAAGGCTGTACGCCGATTGCCACTCTTTTTAACACCACACGATTCGTTGAGGTGGACGATTGATCAAATGATGTTTATGTTCGATCAGACGTTTGGCAGATTCGGTTTTGCCTCAACCTCTAGGTCCAGCAGTGAGCAAGATAAAAGGATGGTGAAGATACAAGGCCTCCCAACTGGCACGATCTAAGTGTTCGTCGATGAATTTGAAAGTGGAGGAAGAGGGAGCAGAGACAGTAGAGGTAGCCATAGTAGTAGTGTAAGGAATGTCACTTTTGACAGGACGACAGACAAGACAAGAGTTTTTATACTTTTTCAGGACACGTTTATTGTCATCTTTAATTGTGAACAACACGAAAGACAAAAATACATAAAAGCCAAATGGTTAAGTACATGAATAAAAGACACATCAAAAACGATCATAGTGGAATATAAACAAGTCTCTTGTACAACATTTTTGGTGACCAAGATGTGGTGTCCTAGGGACAGTGTGTAATGTTCTTAGAGTCTCTACATTGGGTACAGTCACACAGTCGATTACGTTGTTTACAAAGGACAAATCTGACTAGGTGATGAGTACATAATTGTAATAGATAATTATATCCTTCAAATGATAGATCGTTGGTCATTACTCCTGCAATTATTATAGCTGCTGCAGCCATGGTATTTAAATGTAGCAAATTATAACATTACTCTAATGGTATTATTTCAAGTGGTAATTACAGAAAAGCTGTTACATTTGCCTTGAATCCAAATATCAAAACAGTTTGTTTTGTACCAAGTATGTCCTAAGTTACTTTATATTGTCAATAATAGTAATGTAATATGTATAAGCTACGTATGGGGTATTCATAAGGTACTTTTATGTGTTTTTTTATAGAATTCCATATTGCGAATGGCATAACTATCTTTGTATGGAGTTATAATTTGGTCTAAAATTTGAAGAAAAAAATGTTCACTGAAATGAAATCTTGGGAATTTCATGTTTCCCACCAACCTTTCCTAAAAAGAAATGTAAATGTAGTCAAACTTTTAAACTGTGTAACAGGCGCGTATAGTACATATGTCAAACTTATATTTAGTCCTTCATATATGTGTCCTTGTGGCCTGGCAATGTCATTCGTCTAGATAAATAATTCTGGGAAGGAGACAATTTACCTTGAAAAGTCGATTACCCTGTTTACAAAAGGACAAATCTGATTAAGTGATAAGTACCTGAGGGGCTAAATAGTATCTTGACATTGGTATCATAAGTATATATTCAACCCTTTATATACACAATTTTTTTATATATATTCTTGGAAAAAGGAAAAGTTCCCAGTTTTTATTTCATTGTAGGTTTTCGTTCAAAGTTTACGCGACTAGGTTGGTTCTTTCGTGAGGTACACAATTCATTTCCCAATTACTCAACTATTTGTTGCGTAATGTCGATAACACGTTTTTAAACAGGACAATCATGATATAATTAACCATTTCAGAGTTACCTAGATTTCTAATTTGAAGCACACCTGTCGACACTGAAGCTATGATGGGGAATCCCGAACTGTTTTGCGACCAAATAGCCAGCAATCAATGCCAACGTAACAATATTATGAAGTCAATGGTTTATCCTTTTTGAAATGTTTCGTTTAGGAAAATTCGAAATTAACTATTTCAGATTATCTAAAAATTACCAGTAAATCTGCCATCAAAATTTAAATGTTTGTCTTATGACTAGGGACTTTAACATAATTGTATCTATAAACATTATACGAATTTTGTCAAACATATGTTTAAGTGATTTTTAATTGCATCTGGTAGTTAATTGAGCAGCAGAGCTAAACTGTAGCATCGTTGACATTATTACAACATTGACCCTCAAATCCGTTTCTTTTTCTATTCAAGGCAATCAAGAAAAGAAAGGAACACATGGTTGTGATCTCTTCATTTCATATTCAGTTTGATAAGCGTTACGAACAAGATACCCGTGAGATAAGTAATTGTAGACGACTTATATTTTAAGAATTATTTCTAAAAGTTATTCTCTGCTTCTTGTTAAAAGCATATATCATCAAAACGGAACAAAGTCAAATATATACAAATTTATTAAAATATTAAATTGTCAACATATTCATTTCAGCACAAAGTATAGTGGTTTCTTATGCACAATAGTGAAATTAAGACATTTGATTTAATTACTACAAAGCAAGAAACTGTAAAATGCATTGATGTATTATATATATATATATATATATATATATATATATATATATATATATATATATATATATATATATATATATATATACACACGATTGATGTTAATGTATATCACAACTTTAATTAATTATGACTTACCAGGGACTTACATATCCACTTACCCGACTCCCGGGACAAGCTAAAATTTGGTTCAGGCGAAATGATGATACTTGCAAAAAAGTGAAAGAGGGTAACAAGAAACAAGATAGAAGAAATCGTATTAAACGTCTTTCGCTTGCGTAAATTGCAGTAATTCTTTGAGAGCTAAGTTACCGACAAAGTGTCATCTTAAGTTCCTAATGCTTTATGTTCTGCAAGTTCTGTAAGTTTGTACTCTGCGACGTCGACATAACATATATATCAGCGCCTTTAGTTTGCGCTTATATGCAAGGCATTTTTCGTCTGCATACCAGGCTACAGTTCTTTACGTTTATTGTATGTCTCATTTCCATCTTGTAGTCACTGCCATAGCCCGTCGTGCATTTTATCGTGAATATTTACAATTTAAAGCAACTTTTGACAACTAAGGAATAAATATTTACGTATTAACTTATTAGTTATATTGTAATTGTGTTATTTGTATGCATCATCGAATTATCCGACTTTCCGGTCCTAAGTTATCCTTGTGCAGTTTTTTTCAGATCCCTGACTCTAAAAACAATGTCTTTTCAAAGATTATTTTGATGCATGTCGCCGCTTTTATGGTGAGTAGCTGTTAATTGGTACAAATACAACTCATTCGATTTCATTCAATGGTGCGTGTTGGTCGTCTATAAGGATTAACTACCATTATGATTTCGTTTAAAGCGTTCTTAATGTTAGGAAAATGTAAGCAGCTACAAACGGTGTTAGATACGTGGTTTAGGTGATACTTGCAGGAAACTTGATACATACTGCTTGTGATTCATACTGCTTGTGATACATACTGCTTGGCAAACAGTTCAAAAGACAAATTGAAGAGATCTCAAATCATTCTTGCAGGTGGGATTCAAATATTTTGATGCACGTCGCCGATTTGAAGTTGACAACATGAAAATGGTTAAGTGAATGGAATAGCATGCAGCCGTTAGTTCCTTAAATAAATATGTTATTAATAGTATTGTTTCCTTTCTCTTCATCTCTCCCTCTTTCTTTCTTGATCACTTCACAGTGATTGATGAATTACAGATTAGAAACGAAGGAAACAAACTACATTGAAATGTAGTTGATGGGATTATGGAAAAAGGAAAACTAATAGCGTTATACCGGGTATACAAAAAAGGAAAACAGTCTTCTCTCTCTCTCTCTCTCTCTCTCTCTCTCTCTCACACACACACACACACACACACACACACACACACACAAACTTTTATAATTGTATTATTGTTTCTGATGGGAAAACAATCAGACACATATGACGTTTGTTTCACACTTACATGACTTTTATACGCATCTGTTAATAAACCTAGTATTAATTGAAAATATAGTTTGTCCTGCATAATATGTGCCGGGACCTGAATCGTAAGGAGGGCGCTCCTTTTGTAAAAACCAATAATATGCACTTTTCGTCGAAGGGTAATAACTTTTTTAAGACATTCTTGTCAACTATACAACAATCACATTCTCCGAAGCAGTTATTAAATGAATGGGCGTGGTTTAAGTTATGAATTGCAAACAGCATACTGGGTATTCAAGAAACATTTTCTTTTTCTGCCAGTAACAGGCATATTCAAACAATAGATGTCATGAACGTTTAATAGGTTGAAGGAGACATGTATGACATCTAGCACGGTTTAATTTTATAAGTATTCTTCAGACATATACATTTTAAATTACAAGAATGATTGCACTGGTCATTGAATATCTCTCTCAGTCTCTCTCTATGTCTGGTAGTAGTATAATTTAGGGTATTATTATATCATATAATATAATATAATAAGACATGCCTCACAACCATTCATTGGTAAACTCAACGAATATATTTTCTACTTTATTGACAATATCATTTATTATTTTGTATTTTCTTCTTTGTTGCTTTTTATCCAGGACCGCTCCGGTAGCCTATTGGTTAGACCGTCCGCCTCGGATGCAGGAGGTCGTGGGTTCGATCCCCAGCCGAGTCATACCAAAGACTTACAAAAATGGTAGTAACAGCTGCCTCGCTTGGCGCTCAGCATTAAGAGGTTAGTGTTAGGACTAGTCGGCCTGGTGTCAGGATAATGTGATTGGGTGGGACATCATGCTACATGTCTGCAGCATGATGCCCCAGTGCTAGACATCACTATTAACTGCCACACTGCAGACATCGTAGCGATATGACTGAAAAATTGTTAAAGCTACGTTAAAAATCCAAATCACATCACAACACTTTTTATTCCGAAACTCAACATTTAAAATAAAATATAGGAATCATCTTGATAGCTGTGTTAATAGTGTCCACAGATGTACTGGCAAACGGAACTCTGGCGGTAGAAACAAAGGTATCAAGTGTTCCTGTGTGTATAAAGTTGCTTTCCCTCTGTCTCTCCCTCTCTGGAAGCAAAACTTATCCATGTTAAGAGCAGCCAGATATGTTTTGCCCTCGGTCGGACAATTGGTGATAAATAAATTACTTTTATATGGCGGATATATTGGAAGGAGGAGAACTGATGACGTAGCTGATGTTGATTTGTATTTTCTGATTACAGGTTCTATACATGTAGACATTGTTTCGTTTAATTAGCAATGTTTAATAAATACAATCCACTTTGCGCACAATGTGCCCTGACTTGAACCTTCAGAGAGGTATACCTCTCAAACAAGCCAATAATATGCTCATTCTGAGAATACCAAGGCGCAATACATGCCCGACCTGAAAAGTGGGGGAGGGGGTATTTGGAAGAAATCAATATTGTTCTCTTTCTGCGAAGAGTAATAACTTTTTGTAGACGCGTTTGCCAACAACGCATAATCTATGCAAAAATAGCATTCTCGAAGAAGCCATTTAATTTGTGGGCGTGGTTGAAACTACTGACCTCAAACAACTTGCTGGATAGTGAAAATAAACGTTTTCGTTTCCAGTTACATGTTAAGAACAAACCGATGAAGGACACGAGAGAGGGAGAGAGGGACGTTGTGAGATACCGAGAGACAGAGAGACTTTTTAGGGACCATTGATAACCAGTTTGGAATAGTCATTATAAACTATTAAAAATTTAATTGTTTGGCTCAGAATAATATCTGAAATGGAAAGATAAGCGCATGAAAAAATATACGGCTTGAATTGAGATGGGAAAGGGACTCAAAGGAATTCAAATATATTCTAAATTTGGTTAAGGTTTTCACAGAGTCTGCTAAAT
>JAECUM010048713.1:0-13213 GCA_016617855.1 Megalonaias nervosa
ACACTTTCAGTGATATAACACTTATTGCAATTGCTCACAACCCCAACTGGAGTTCCAATACCAGGAAAGAAAAGGAATCTTACTGGATACGCCGCCTTAGGAACATTGAAACCAAGCAGTTTAAACCAAGAAAACTAGAAAAAGACAGCCATGCACAAATCAAATTATTTATTTTTTGCAGCCGACACATTTTCCTTTAAATAATTCTCTAAATTTGCTTAATAGCCTATAATTACTACTATGAAAATGATATATCCGGAATATAATTTGTGCCTACATAAATTTACATAAAACAACAGATGTCGTTGTGGCTCATCAATTTCTAGATCAATAAAAATATTTTCAAGCATCAGCAACATGTTTACATAAACTAGTTGAAACATAATAAATTTAAAGGTTTAATTCCTGTAGCAATAGCCATGTAAAGTTTTGCAGACATAACAGTTTTTGTGTTTTATTTGTTTGTCTTGTCTATGTTTTGTATTTGCCTTTGAAAAAGACTCATCAAGAGTCGAAAGCGCTCAGGCTAGTTAGATACTAGTTTTGCACTGTTCGTTGTCAGTTTATTGCATTTATCTTAATCTATCCCTGACACGTGATCCCTTGCTGGATCCAGTGCACTTTGACTGTTATTCGTCATATGATTTGTATTCTTTATGTATATATAAATATATATATATATATATATATAGAGAGAGAGAGAGAGAGAGAGAGAGAGAGAGAGAGAGAGAGAGAGAGAGAGAGAGAGATGTGTGTGTGTGTGTGTGTGTGTGTGTGTGTGTGTGTGTGTGTGTGTGGAGAGAGAGAGAGAGAGAGAGACTCACGTCCGAATGACAATGAAATGGGAACAGAAATAAGCGATCCAAAACTGTTCTCCATTTTACAGCGATATGTCCCGGCATCCTTTACTTCTACAGGATTTTCAATACTAAATCTGCCGCTGGAAAAAGTGTATCGAGTGTCGCTCGCGACGGCCAATTCCTTCCAGCCGCTGGCTGTCTGCTCGTACCATATGTGTCGAGGCTGGGGGTTACCCCGGGCAAGGCACTCCAAATAGACCATTGGCGAATCGCCAATGACCACCACGTTGTTAGGATAAATATCAAATTTTGGGCCCATTTCTAATTTATCAAAAGGTATAGCTGGCATACCATAATCTGGAATAATAATAATAATAATAATAATGAAGATGATAATGATTGGACAATGCAGACGTTCGTATGAATGGTCAGCATATAAACACAGACAATTCACACAAAACTTCAACTGGTATAAAAAGTAAGTTCAGTTCAGAGAAGGTTTTGTTAATTTTGATTTTCAGTTACTTTCTCTATTTTGTTTCCCGTAATAATTGCCTCGTTTTCATTTAAGATGAATTGTGATTATAATTAATGACTGATTTAGGTCTGATCTCTCAGCCTTTACTGAATTTTTCACACTGTTATCACTTATAATAAAACATGATACTGTCAGAAAGAAACAAACTAAATTTACAAATATGGCAGGAACAGTTGAACGAAAAGGAAAATGCTGCCACTTTAGATCATGGTGGCCTAACTTTATACTACCATACAATGTCTAGTATATGCGGTTCCATTACAAAATGGACTACAACGTTAGTACAAAACAGGAAAATAAAAAAGAAAGAAAACAATAGGTAACTGCGAGATATGAGATAAACAATCAATAATTTAAAGTGTATGTCCCAAGAATTGTATGAAATAATCATGAATTTTTTTTTTTTTTTTTTTTTAAGAAAAGAAAATAGAAGGTCTCTTAGCGAGTTAAACGGGTCTACAGGCTACCTAAAGATAGAACCTTAAAGTATTTCTTAAACACTTACCAAATTTTCGGTTTATCTGCACTATTCGGTTTATGTCTCTCAAAGGTATTTCACATATATATTGCCTCTTGCCGTCTCCAGGAACCTTGTTCCATTCATACTTTTGGCTGGTCTCTAAATGTTAGATCAATATATGTGAATATACGGACTGATAAGCCCAAAACGCGTATTTTGTAAAATTCCAGTATCCACTGGTTATTTTGGGTTTAAAATAGTTCTTGTAACTGAAAATATTGCTAGCTGCGAGATAAATAACGGAAAATACCATAACAATGACGATAATCTAATTTATTGTGTGCTATGTCGACCGATTTCGTCATATATTTCCTCTTAAATTGCACATTGTCTTTCCTAACTAGGGACAACGGCGTGGATTTTGTTTATACATTTCATGAACGCAAGCTTGTGACAAGATGTTTATAGTTACCTGTATTGTTTCATATTCCTATGAATGATATGGCTCTTGTAATTGATTATTTGCGTCACAGGAGTAAAAATTAACATTGACAAGATCAGTATATTCTCTGCTGCTGATAATGTTTCCTTTTTGTGAAAGATGAAGCAGATTTGCAATGTATGCTTGATAGTTTTGCTAATTGGTGTGCTGATATCGAAAATTGTATTAACTGTAAAGAGAGTAACATTGTATATGCAATAATATACTTTAACTGAGACTCGTTCTTGATTAATAGTTATATTTTAATGTAACTGCCAAAGCTGTCTCACAAACTGTTAGCACAACTGAGTCTTCTGATGGTTAATGGCATAAATTTATACTCTATGCCTTGTTACGTTTCTGCACAAATATATTACCCTAGTGCGATACAATAGAGCCCTAAATCTGTGTTGATTCTGTTGGATGATTTGTTGCTATGATCTCTCCTTTTCATTAAATTGTTTAATTTTGCTGCATGCAAATTTTTCCAGAACGCTCACCTGCGTACAGTTTAGACACTTACCGATAATTAGTAAGAGCTGTATCCAGCACGAAATTCAAAATGGTCACATGTCATTGTGTTATCTTACAACACGTGATTTTACGAGTCGTTAAACATAGGGTTTGATCCGGAAATGCTATGTACATATCATCAAAATGACCTTTCAAACGACGATAGCTCAAGAAACGCAAGAAATATCGTTAAGAGTCTAAAATGTACACCGATATGTTGGCGACAGGTTTTTCTGGAAACCTTTCCTCTATTTTATAGATAGGTGCAATCAGACCCAAAAATATTCCAGCAGTATTAATACAGACTAATATTACCCCAGTGTATGGTGCAAGTAAATAAGTTAGAGAGGAAAAGTCTTCTGGTCATTTATCGTCCAGCTATGCGGATTTATTTACATTATTACAATACTGATCCATATCTAATTCTAAGCCATTTTGCCTTTAGTACTAGAAGAATCTTTTGACGGAGCCCATGACATTTCCAAAGGATCAGACGATATCCACTATTAACGTCAGAAACTCTTACCGGGTGCAATTCTCAATATATTAAAACGCATGTGCAATACATTTGGAAATCTGGAGACTTCCCGCCCTCATGAACCAATGGTGACACCAGTACCCAAACCTGACTTGGCAATCTAATACAAGAATTATGTTGATTACGAAGTAAACTATATTTATTCGGAGCACACGTAAAAGATAAGAAAGAATGTAAAATAATCAGGAACAATTGACAGAAAAGAATTTAATATTTAAGCAAAATATTGTTGTTTTATTAAAAATAAAAACAGACAAGAGATAAATGTAATAAAATTGTATCATCGTGTGTTGTATAATATAACGACGAGTAAATACTTACTACTTACATATAGCTGTAGACAGTCTTGGTCTGGATATTCTAACATGATTAACAGGTCATTTTCCTTTTTTTCTTCTAATATTTTCAGTTATTTGTCCTTTATTGCAACAGGTTTCACATTATTTTTCTAAAGCAATTATTTGCATATATTTTTATCTTTTGAATAACATGACACTAGAAACCTAATATTTTCTCTAACTTTTTTTTTATGACTCAATTGTATTATTGAACTGTTAACAAAATGTTAGTTTACTTAATTTTGTCCCCTTTTGTTCTGCATCACCTAAGTTAGCACAATGTTAAGAAAAAACCTACAAAGTATTGGTTCCATGGTAAACACTAATGTTCAACAGTAACCGTGATATAATTTTTGACGAGGAATAATTGTTACATCACTGTATTTACTTAAACATTTTCAATGAAACTAATTGCTTGTAAACAAATGTTGTAATAATAATAATAATAATAATAATCATAATAATAATAATAATAAAGTAAAACGAATCCTTTATATTCGCTTTCTATAAGTTTAGTATACATTTTGTTTTTCCAAAATGGGTTACAATGCTAATTATGATATTGCTAGGATCTTTAATGTACATTATTTCTTTGTTCAGAAATGGTGTATCTCTCATCGCTTGATCATTCACCATTTAAAAGCTACTTCTTTTCATAAAAAATCGAAATAATCTCTGCTTGATAGATCAAAATTTGTTCTTGTGTTCTCATTTTTCAAAACTAAAGAATCTTTTTTCCAGATAAGTCTGTAGCAATTTTATTTCTGATGGTTCTTTTTTTAACTTCAACTGTCTTTTTAGATAATGCAGTGAGAATAATTTATTTAAAAAGGAAATAACAGTTTCTAGAGTTGGACTCTTGCACGTCACTTTTATATTTTATTTATCTATGTAAAGTTATCTAATAGTTTAAGTACATCTCAAAATCTTCCATAGCGTTGATCAAGCTGTTTTCCTTTCAAACCTTTTATATAGTATAATTTACCAGTCATACAAATATTTTTTCTTAGTTCTTCTTCATATCAACACATTATACATTCAGTATCAATTAATCCATTTAATGAAATATTAGATAATCTCTGAGTATTTTAAAACTTAAATAAAATTGAGAAGATAACTTTTAAAACTAGTTAACACGCTTACCTGCTCATAAGCGCACTATGAAGAACATTATTGCTTTATTCCGGCTGTTCTGAATTGTGCATCGAAACCAAAACAGATATATATATATATATATATATATATATATATATATATATATATATATATATATATATATATATATATATATATATATATATATAGTATGTACGCTGTATCAATGATATACCATGAGATGTATACATTTTTCATTAAAAGGAAACAAGGCTTGCCGAGTTTCCTTTTAATTAAACATTTATACAACGAGTGGTATATTATTGATACAGAGTACATACTGTACATATATTTTGTTTATATCACATACAAATACATACATTTGCCCTTTGAACGGAGTTAAGATTTACTACAGGCAGCTGTGTATTGACCGAGTGAATGAACTCCTCACATCCCCGAGTGTGCCCGCTACAAAATCTAGTTCTATGCCTTTTGTGGCTATTCACAATCACTTTTGCATATTGATAAGTTGATTGTTTTCTTTTTTTAGTTTCTATTTTTCTTCACATTGATTAAATCAATATAATACACAATTACGATTTAAACAAGAAAGATGGTTTTAATAATAAAAGTAGAGCACTACAAATACTCAGTTAGCGATGTCATTCACATGAACGCTAAGCCATTCACCTACCGGATCATGGAAACTAATGTGGAATAGAAACTAAGCGAAATGACGAACCAACAAGAAGTAATTAAAATATTTTAATATATTTAAAGTTGACCTGTCATTATTCTGCTTTCGAAACAGTACCACCGACCATAAACACACACACACACACACACACACACACACACACACACACACTCTCTCTCTCTCTCTCTCTCTCTCTCTCTCTCTCTCTCTCTCTCATCCTTTGGTCGATTTGACTTAACTTTTACCATCTATCATAAGTCCAGAGATATCGTGGGATGACACAAACGAAAATTCCCTACGTTCGTCATTTCATAGATTTTAGCCAGTATCTTGCTACGATGGTCGAGAGAGAGAGAGAGAGAGAGAGAGAGAGAGAGAGAGAGAGAGAGAGAGAGAGGCCTTTGGACAGTTTCATATTTAATTAATAATAGTATATTTTTAGAACATTATAGTATGTTTAAGAAACAATAACAGAACATTAAATTCATCACACTATGTGTGCCACGTAACCGAGGAATTTACTGTATGATGTCGACATGGTTTGCAACTTTGTAACATTGATAAACACTGTAGATAAATCCCAAGGAATGTGCACACATATCGTTACGACGAACCATATTCTTGTAGTTTACTCGGTGTAAGTTCTATTTCAAGGTTTAACTCCAGCCTAAATTCCTTTTCTATCTCACTCCACATTTCTGCGTAGTTTGTCCGTTATGCAAGAGAAGGGAGGGGGGAACATAAATCAGAAAGGATTGTGATGAAAATATGTACCATATTAAATTCATTTACAAAACGAGGATTATTAATACTTTTAGTCATTTTAATACGTAATGATTAATGTGTGGAAATTCATCATTGATCTAGAATCAACTGCAAACGGTCTCTAGAATGTTTATATATGCGTATTATTGCGCCATGGGCGGATCACAATTTGATATACCAATAGTATTGGTATATCAAATTGCTTTATACCAACACTTTAAAAGCCATGTCATTATTAAATGTGTGTGTGTGTGTGTGTGTATATATATATATATATATATATATATATATATATATATATATATATATATATAATGTGCGTTTATGTTTTCACTTCTGTTCATCTGAATACGTATATATTGCTGAACATTTTATGATTTGTGTATTGTTCCATGTAATCTTTTATAATGTGTGCTGATTCGATCCAACGATAAACAGTGGTGATGTTTTAAAGTCTTACTCTTTGGCAAAATTAAAGCTGCCGTACATAACCTCATATCAATTTCGACGTAAAATTTATCAAGGAATCAATTGGAAAAGGAATTTTGAGATGGCATTGTGGGAAACGTGCAATATTAACAAAATGTTGTGTGTATCACTATACTTCGTCTTCGCCTAATCGTAGAAATATTTGTAAAAATACCTACGTCGCCGATTTGCTGGTTAAGCTTGAACACAAGATAACGACTGCTATACTATCAAATCGAAAGTATTAGTAAAGTTCGCATTGTGTCACTAACAAACAAAATATTAAAGGAATAAATGTGCCACGGTTATATTAACAAGATCTCTCCATACGAGTCCATTTATTTTGATCACGTGACAATATGGCGTCGGCGTTCACCTGACTTAGTATAGCGGAGTGCAACGCAGGGAGCATTCTAAGCAGGGAACCAGACTATGAGAGCGTGAGTGAGTGAGTGATCAATCAGTGCACAAAGCGCATGAAGGGGACGATAACATCAAGCGCCTGGCACCTAATAAAGCCCTAGGCAATCGTCGCATCATCTCTGGACGAACGGCATCTTATTCATTTTGTCTATGGTGGCGAATACAATTCGCGAGAATTGTAGCATCTAAATATTTGGGTCTTCGTGTCTGGTAGGTTGTCATTTATGTGTTATCGTGTTCCAATATTGAAATAACGGTGTGCAGGTTGTGTATCGTTGTGTATTGTATTCGTCTCGTTTCTAGTATTGTATATTTAAGTATTTGTTCTGTTTCGATGTAGGTTTTTCTTTCTTTAATCTCGTATGCTGATGGAAAATAAACCCCACGACCCAAGGGTATTGTGTTTGTTTCTTTTTGTACAACGCCAGGCTCACAATCAGAAGGCTGCAAAAATGAGTAATTTTAGGTTGTCAGTGACAGTTTAAATAATTTTAGGCTGGATTGAAGAATATACAGAAAAAGACACATCCAATTTGTTGAAGTTCTGAGAAATCAAAGCATGTTCTCATAATCATTTATTCAGGAAATCACGTAATTTTTATTTGGTTTTGTTAGGCTTATTAATTTGGCAATTTCTCATTAGGTTTATCGTGCCTTACTCTTTTACCAATTGCACCAGTTGGATCAAATAACTCAGCTAGGATAATAATTCCTGTGAATGATAAGGCGTTCAATATTGCCCCGTTGATCATAATTGCTTCTTTTGAGATTTAATTGTAGCAAGTTTTAATGTGTCTCTGATATCAACTGAGAATGTAAATGCTTCCTTACATTCAACATAACTTTCCATCCAAATAATATGCGTTTTATTCTTGTATTCTATGATATTTCAATTTTTGTATACTTTATTTTCAGATTCTATATTGACATATCATAAGCAAGCATGTTTCAATCATTTACGTTGAAATTTAATATCATTTTGTGATCAATATTCAAGTTAAAGAAGAATATATTTAAGCCTAATTTTCTTGTTTGAGTGCCATAAGCTATTGTTTACAAATGCAATGAAACTTATTATTCAGTATACGTGATGGGACTGAGTCAAATCGGTATATGAAAATCACTATTTACAGTGTTGTGAACCGGAGTATTAACTCCACGTACCGTTCATATTTGTTAGAGTACGTTTTTCATACATAACACATTGTTTCCTAAGATTTAATTCTTGTCATACATATCCTAAATACAGCTCAAAGATCACACAGTAATACAAAACCAAGAAAACCCAGCAAGGATAATTAATAGCCGTTAGAATCAGTTTTTTGGTGTTATTAATCGGACCAATGGAGAATGTTTGAATTGATAGTTCTTAAAAATCTACAAATAATATCATATTCACTGGCTGTCTGTATATATCACGGACGGTTAAATTGTAGTAAGTTAGAGTAGTAGTTCTCTTGAAATGCTGTATAATTATTAGTAAGAGTTAGTAAAATATTTGCATTGTGTTTTATATTCAGCATCAATACATTTACTATCTTCATCTACATTTAAAATCTATAGAATCTATCTCGAACTAAAACAGTTTTTGTGTTATTATTATTATTGTCAATGTAATAAAACATATTGTCTTTTCATAATTTTATTTTATTACCACTAATCGATTTATGTACTGGATTTCTTATTTGCTGAGAGCTTTAGAAAAATCTCTTTCTTGTCCACATCTAAAAGTGTTTTTGATTCTTCAATTCATTTATTTGGGATTTCTATATTTCTGACTTTGTTTCAAATGTCAGTTCTCCTTTCTTGGTATCAGTTATATTCTTATTTATTAAATCAGTGTTGGGAATTATATCTGTATTCATTCGCAGCACAAATTTATTTCATGAGTAAATTAATAAGATGATTTCTGTAAACTGTTGTTTAACATACTGTGCTACTTATTTTGATCAACATATCACATAGAATTAAACTATTTCATCACCGACAACAGCATAATTCAGTCTACCTTTATAATTTGAATTGTACTGCTGATATTTATATTTTAATGTTTTCAGTGGAGTCGTACCATTGCTGGTCGAAAATTAAATTTTATATTAACATTTTCACAGTATCTTTTACAGTTGAGATGGCTCTGCATCAGATGTTATATTTTGTACTTGACCGCCTGAAATGCATATCTCATGCGACCTTATACTTTGATTTCGTCTAGATATTTTTGCGTCTGATGGTTCATTGCTTCCTTGTGGGCAAATGCTCTATCATATTTATTTATCGCATGAGAATAATGAGTTTATTCTTTAGCAGATCCAGATTAATCATTATTCTGTCGGTTATATGAATTTTAAAGATCAGCTGTGTTGGTTCTGGAAATCGTTGTCATACATCTTGTGTTTTTTGAGGACCATTATCAATCAATTAATGTTTAATTAATATATCTCCTACCTTGATCAGAAGTCATTACAAATTATACGAAATTGCTTTAGGTCTATATTTATATAGGGATTAAAAGATTGATGCCAGGTAAAGGCATTTTACATTCAGACAATACTTTCAATAGTTTAAAGTTAATATGAAATCTATAAATTGATTTTAGTAAATCTAGTACACTTAGACCATATAAATGCCATCAGGATATTCCACGGCCTAATATTGCCATCCACGCTGCAGAGTTTAATTGATTTTACCAAACTTTAATATCACATTTTGTTTTATATTTGTTGTTGAATCATCGTTGTCAAATTTTTAAATGTAAGTATGAAAAGATATAATGGTTTGTATGAAAAATGTTTCTTTTCTGTGTTGTATATCTTTATATTTTTTCTTTCAGTTCTACTGCTCTTTCAACCTTAGTATTGAAATGAGTTGAATGACTAGAGTAAGGTGCCCTAATTATTAAGGGGTATTTTTTGGGGGGGGAGGGGGTATTTTTATTATTTTAAACTTAAGTCCGTTCGACAAAAGTGTTGATGTGAATTCTATAATTGTTACATTTTATTCCATTTGATTAATTTTACTTTATAGTTGTATATCAAAAAATGTTTTGACAAAGCCAACCTTGGACTTGGTGCTCGGACATGCTAAATAGTTTAGTTCTTTAGCAGCTGAAGAACATAAGGGCTACCAGCAATCTTGCACCTAGTCTCCAGTGTGAAGGTCTACTTAGACGGGTTCACCAGTGACTTTAAATGCGACCCCTACCATCCAAGAAAGTGACCTTCTCCGTGAGACACCATACGTTCCCACAGCTACTTATCATACACTATCTGTGCATAGATAAACCATATGTATACGTATTTGGGATGCAGGTAAATTTGCATATATTATATTGATGTATGAATAGATGTAGTCATGTAATGTATTTGTTAACTTGTTTCATGTGTTGATATAATTTTTATCACTTTGTCTCGTTATTTAAATGAATTTGAGTAATTAGTTTGATCATTGAGTTAATAGGTGACTTCTGTGACTGAACTTACACTTAGAAGTTAGACCTGGCGGCTTGTCCAACTTTCTTTTCTTTCATTTACCTATCTTTTGTTTTATATTTAAGTGAATTTCATGTTTTGTTTTGATTAATTGATTAGTAGATTGCTTTAGTGTGACTCCATGGTTCGTCAATTTCTTCTTTTAAGAATGCTGAACCATGTTTTTATTTCGAAAAATAAAAATGGTAATGCTGTTGGTGATGGTTCACATCTTCATGAGCTATGAATTTTGAAAAATAAAACCTTTGAAAGTAGTGATCATACCCCTAGACGACTGGTTTTTGAAAAATGTCGAAACTGGCTGGTGATGGGGATGTATGTTGGTGGTCTTGGATATACAGTATGTATATATCTACTGACATATCAAGAAAGTTACCTAGAAATTCCTTTTCATTCATATAATGTTCCTCATTCAATATATTTGTTATTAGAATGGAAAGAAGCCTAGCATGAGTAGTATATTAAATGACAGTTTAAACCATAGTGTACTACTATAAGTAGTATGAATATAGGTTTTCCGGACCATATCTGTTTTTAGGACTATTCTTTAAGCGCGGGGCCAGGGTATGTATCATTTATAAATTATTTTTATTTAATGATCGAATGCATTATGGATCATATTTAACAAAATGCTTGTAGATAAACCTTCTTCATTCTGGACGCTTCATCAATGGTTCGTTATAAAATACCGCATATATATTAATTTATCACTGGCGCTGTAGCGGGTACATTTACTCGTACCTGCAATACCTTTCATATACATGTGCTGTCTCCATCTCCATCTGTATATCATAATGTTAATATATTAATTAGTGTTGTACTTACTGAAATGAAATAAATGAATTAAGTGGTATTTGAAGTTGTTTAATTGTCTAACTAGGGAATTTACAGTGTTCAAATTTTACAAATATAACAGTGAAAATGAGCTTTATCAATTAAATACATGTTATTCCTTAGTCTACATTTACCCATTAAATTTTATTAAATTTTGCAATTTTTACACTATTTTGCAAAAACAAATTCTCTGATGACGTTGAGAACAAAACTGATAAGCATGCTGCTATTATAGTAAATCGCTAAACAACAAACTCTAAAATTTCTTTAAGCTTGTATTAAAATTTAAATAGTGTGAACTATTTTACTGTCGAAAACCAAGTCAGTATTTGGAAAATTGTGATATTTCTTTTATAAAATATATATGTTTATTAAAAAGGCTTCCTTCAGTTTGAAAAAAAATGATTGGAACATAGAAACAGCTGCGGAAATATTTTCATTGCGTCCATAGCGTTTTTCAGTGAACGTTTGGCAAATTTGCAGTGACCAATATTGCAATATGAATTTTAATTATCATTATATACGTAAATAGCATAGCAATTACTTCCAATACCGTATCACACACACATTATTACGTTGTCAGAATCGTTATCATCTCTCTCTCTCTCTCTCTCTCTCTCTCTCTCTCTCTCTCTCTCTCTATATATATATATATATATATATATATATATATATGTCGAGCGATTTGTGATCTCTGCTCCTATTGTCCGATTAAAGCCTAATTGTTTTCTTTGAGTCGGATTCAAGAAAGTAAATCCTTGTTTCATCAGTTATGAGAATCTCATTGAAACGTTCTTGGTTACCCTTTTCATATTTCGCGAGCAGCTGTTTGAATATTTCAACACCAAATTGATTTTGATAAACCTTCAACAATTGTTGGACTCATCTTTCACAAACCTTTCTGAGCCTTAAATAATTCTTTAAAATATTAAAAACGGCACAAGAATTAATGCCATTGATAATATAAATATCTTCCTCTCTGTGTCGATGAACTTTATAAGATGCCCTTGTTCAAGGTGTTTTACATCACTGTCATTTACCTATGTTATGTCACACGCATATATCTGCAGGTGTCTGGAGTTCTGCAGGCGCAGCTGCTGATCATTTCATAGAACTTTTTTGTCTACCGATAGTCATTCAATTTATTGATCCGTTCAAAATTAGCAAAACTGTTATAATTTTTTTTCTAAAACTTGTCAAATATACCTCATAGTTGTACGTTAAATATGTTCGTCGTACAGCTAGTTACTATTTCTAGGTAATCAAGATGACGTCAAGCATCAACTGAGACAAACCACTCAATTAGATGCGATAGAGTGCATCTTTTCGCACATAGCAGCACAATTTATACTGACCGCACATGAACTTTTCCCCTTTATAATGCAATCTGGGCCTTTCATACTTGTTTCTATGTAAATTTTGATTTTCCAACAAGGATTTTCTGAATCTAATTTTTACTGGGATCTCAGACAATATGGATTGTAACAAAGTAAATTTCTACTGAACAATTTTGATTATTTGTAGTGCATTTTATTCTTCTTTGACAAATACAGGCGATATATGGTATCAGAAATTACCTGTAAACATGTACGTGATATAACTCTGTTTGTTTTGTTCATCTGGAAAAATGCCAGGAAAATATGCGCTAGTGTCATTCAAGTAACTTCCATCGCCGTACCACCTGATTTGGCCCATGGAATATTCACCGCTAGTGTACCAGGTATTCGCACTATAATATATTCAATTATTTTTCACTGCAGAAATATATATATATA
>JAECUM010048718.1:0-21473 GCA_016617855.1 Megalonaias nervosa
CTCAAGGTAATAGTGCTGAGGAAAATAACAATAAAGTTCATTAGCACCGATATGTAGATTATTTAGTTAACAAGCTACAAAAATGGTTCATTTGCAGCATTCACCCCAACCTCCAGATCCTTTCAGATTAGACTTCAACTTTGTACAGGCTGCTAAAATTTACTTGGTCAATACCCAATTCATATTCTTTGCTTTTATTTTTGATCTTATCCTTCCAAGAATGATCGCCTCCAATTGGTATAGCCTTTTTCATCAGGGACGTGTTTTGGCGGTGCTTTGTCCAGGTACAAGTTTCAATTGAGTTATTGGTCAAACGTTTAGATCACCTTGGTTGTTGGCCTGTGATGCTGACCAAAGTGTAAACAAGGGTTTTCCCGGCACAATAGAAGTAAAAAGGAGGTTATATGGTCGCAATCTTTATTTCCATTTCACCATATTCGTTCGTGTTGACTAATTCTTGTTCAGTACAGACAATTTGATGAGAGCATTAAAACACGACACTATTGTTGCAGAAAAATTTGCGTTCGAAGATATTTACTTAAAAAAGTAAATAAAAACAAATAATTTGTCCTGTTGTCAAGTTGTGACTCAACAATAATTTTTTTTTGACACAAGAATATTGTACATATATTATAAAAATGTTTATTTCAAGAAAATATAAAGTGGTTTAGAAGAAAGTGCTATACTGCATTGAGAGTCATACAAATCACGGTTCATATTTTATTTAGTTAACATTGTTATCTTTGTTCGTTGTCCTCCACCTTAAGGGCGAGTGAAGAGTACCACCTTAAGGTCGAGTGAGTTCTACCTTAAGGTCGAGTGATGAGTTACTACCTAAAGGCCGTGTGAAGAATATCACCTTAAGGCCGAGCAAAGAGTACTACCTTAAGGGTGAGTGAAGAGTACTACCTTATGGCCGAGTGAAAGAGTTACCACCTTAAGGTTGAGTGAAGAATACTACCTTAAGTCCGAGTGAAGAGTAGTACCTTAAGGTCGAGTGATGAGTTACCACCTTAAGGCCGTGTGAAGAATACCACGTTAAGGCCGAGCGAAGAGTACTGCCTTAAGGGTGAGTGAAGAGTACTACCTTAAGTACGAGTGAAGAGTTACTAGCTTAAGGTTGAGTGAAGAATACCACCTTAAGGCCGAGCGAATAGTACTACCTTAAGGGTGAGGGAAGAGTACTACCTTAAGGCCGATCGAAAGAGTTACCACCTTAGGCCGTGTGAAGAATACCACCTTAAGGCCGAGTGAAGAGTGCTACCTTAAGGTCGAGTGATGAGTTACCACCTTAAGGCCGTGTGAAGAATACCACCTTAAGGCCGAGCAAAAAGTACTACCTTAAGGGTGAGTGAAGAGTACTACCTTAAGGCCGGGTGAAAGAGTTACCACCTTAAGGCTGAGTGAAGAATACCACCTTTAGGCCGAGTGAAGAGTACTACCTTAGGGCCGAGGGAAGAGTTCTACCTTAAGGCTGAGTGAAGAATACCACCTTAAGGCCGAGTGAAGAGCACCACCTTAAGGCCGAGTGAAGAGCACAAGGTTAAAGTCAGATACTTACTCTTGATGTTTGGCGGGAACCAAGGAACAACAGCTTGTGAGAGCTCCATGCAGAGTATCAGGAAGCACAGAACAGTTAAAGCTTGGTACTTCATGGCAGGCGATTTCCTAATCTGCAAATAGAGGCAAATAATAAAAAAATGAAGTAAAAACATATACAATATTGTTATGCTTAAATATGTCGCAAGTAAAAATAAGAAGTCTACGAATAACTTTCCGTTGTATATCTAAAGAGGATGTTGGGCAATATACTTGCACAGAAACATTATATAAGGTAATATAGATACAGGAAAAGAGTATCTCTGGAAAGACGCGTACACAGAAAGAGTATGCAGAGCAATATATCTACAACGAATGCGCATGTTAGGCAATATAGGTATAACACAAAGACTATATCACACAATATAGGTACAAAGAAAGCATATGTCGTGCAGTATGATCCTCAACACTGTCCCCTTCCATAATTAAAATGCTCTGGTAATGAGTCCTTGTTTTTTTATTTTAAGAGTACAATTATCATTGCATTTCAGATCTCAGTAGATCTTATAAATTCTTGGAAAAAAAGAATGGGGAAATATCAAATCTGTCACAGTTAACTTGCTTGCTAATTTATTATAAGGAAAAGATTTGTAACATATTTCAGTTCAGTTGTTACAATATTATTTGCTTCTTGTTTTTATTTATTCGAAGATGTCTTCATGTCAAGGACATTTCAGTTTTCTCACAACTGTCAATACAGTTTACCATATGAAAGGTGCGCATCACATTTTACTCAAAACACATTGCCCATCTTATTTAATTGTGGTTATAGGAAATACGGATCAATATAATGGACCATAATTTGTCCTTCGCAAACATCTTGCAGTAACATTTACTTCCTTCCACCCCAGGTCGCCAAATAAAAGAAAACACCTTAACATATTTCTTCAGATTCAATGGGCACTACATGAGAACTTAATGATGTGTTTCTTGTGTTTTTGTTTTTAAACAATTCTCTTGGTACTATACTTGCGAGCATACGACTGTGTCACTGAAATGAATCATGTAATTTCAGCATATCGGAATACGCAATAACTAATTAAGTAAAAAACAAATCAATAATTAAATTTCGTATCCATTTAAGCGATGAAAATAAAAAGAAGCGATATACGGAACCACATTACTTACGTACTGGTATCGAAGCAAAGTTCAGTAACCAGTGTACAGCGGGTGACGCTCTTTTAATATAGCCAGAATTTTATCTTTGTTCTTCTGAGCAAATTAATCATTGTGGCGACTGATATATAGCAGTTGGAAGGTTGATAAACCTTGACCTCTGAAAAACCCGGAATATAAAAAATGAGTTTCCTTTAACGTCATACTATTCAAGCAGGTAACGATGTCGAAGTGAAAGTTCATATGACGTTTTTACGATGACTTTGTTGGGATATATAGATTTTACAGACTCCAGATGACAGATTTATGTTCGAATGACGTATTTGCATACATAAGTACATTTACCAGTGAAACAATCGAAATAGCCATATTTGTATAGTCTTTATGCGGGATCATGCATTTCAAGCGCAAACACAATAATAATCGACTTCTGTGAACACTATAATGCACATCGTAGACCTATCCAATCAACATTTACTCTCATTGTGGATTTGTTGATAAATTATAATATGATAAATCGAACATGATATGTTTCCTATTTACTAGCTTGCTTTTTTGTAATTTGCATTGTATATAAAATCTGATAAACTGGTTTATGAGATTCTCTCAAGACTTGTGTACAACATGTCTGAAGAAAAAGGTATACAGTTAAAAAAATGCTTTTGAATTTCGCAAAGCATGAAAATTGGAAAACAATAATTAATTCATATAGCATAGCCATTAAGAAAATGATTTTGAATATTTCATTTGTCAGTAAATACTCATGATATTCAGATTACTACAAAATTCATAGCCAAGGGAATCTACCATAATTAAACACCAAATGAATTTAATGAGTATCCACTATAATTTAACACCAAATGAATTTAAAGGGTATCCATAATAATTTAACACCAAACGAATTTAATGGTTATCTACTAAAATTAAGCACCAAATGAATTTAATGGGTATCCACTATAATTTAAACCAAATGAATTTAAAGGGAATCCACTATAATTAAAGACCAAATGAACTTTCCAAGAATAGTTCTTATTGCCTTTTAAATGAAATGAAAATCATTCCTTGCCTCAGCGTGTTCTTGGTAAAGGCACTTAAATCCCATTGCTTCTGCAGCAAATAGTCAAATAAAGTGATAAAAATGCAATTGAAAACAAATCAAGACAACCAGTGTATTTGGACTGCGGTTCTAATGTCAGACCACCAGATGCATGAATGTTTCCGCATTATTTAATTACGGGTGTATAGGTAGATAATCCCAAATGCACATAAACATTTTTCTAATTATTAAAATCATAGTTTCAGTGCCGCATTTTTTCATTTTGGATTTCTACATTTACTGCTGAGTTTTTAAATTTAAAAATCGTGATAACTAAGAGATAGATAAAGAAAATAAAATGCCCAAAGTATGTGCATCTAGATTTTTGTCTATTTCTATCGATTTCTTTATTGATTTCATCTAAATGCAAATTGTCTTTGATAAATACGGTCTAATGTAAGATTTCTTTGCAAAATCGGCCAGGTGGCTCTGCAGTGTGTTTCATTCTTTCTCTCCATATTTCGAGAAGTTCTTTTTAAAAGTTTCCAATGTCGCACGTCGCGCACATTGATAACATCTTTGTTCTGTATATTAGACTAGTAATTTAATATTTGAAATGCAACATTACAGTTTTAAAAATGTCATGATCTTGATCACCGCTACTCTATTTACATGAAATGATCACAACCGTATCTTCTTTGAGTTCTTCAAAATAATTATAATTGTATCCTCTCTGAGTTATCAGAAATATTGACATTTATATCCTGTTTCATTGATCAGAAATGATCACATTCATATATGTTTCGAGTTAGCAGAAATGGTCACATATATATCCTGTTCAAGTTATCCGAAATGTACAAAATAAAACCTATCCTTTCAGTAAGAATATGGTCACCTTAGTCTGTAATAAGTTTCATCTAAACATTATCCTGGTTGTAACCTACGTGTAAACTAGGGCCTTGTTTCACTAAAAGTCTCAAAGGAAAGGTGCAAAATCGTTTTCTTTTTTAGTTTAAACATTTAATGCATGAAAACCTGTTTATTCTTGAAAAGAAATATTTGAGAAATTTCTCAAATTTGAGAAAATTATTAAAATCTCCTCAGAGATGAGGCAAAACCCTTTTAAGGTGATTTCAGTTTTATATGGGGGGGGGGGCGGGTTTTTTTCCTTGGAGTCCGTCAAATATTCTGTAAAAAATAGCAGTAAAAATAAGAAAGATATTCAAAACTGTATTTGAGGAAGAAATTAGTGGAATTAGGGGTTGAACATTATTTACGATAGACAGACAGAAAGACAGACGGAAAGAGAGAAAAGGAGACAGAGTTGATTGGAGACTAACTTCAGGTACTCTCAGATGTATACATTAATCGAAGACTAAATTAAAGGATACATTATCCACTCTATATATAGCTGTCAGAGACGATTATATCAAAATATTTATCTACATAAAAAACAACAGATGCACATTTTAATACAGACCATATCTAACATCTCAGAGACAGATGTAACATTCTCATATATGAATTAAAATGACAATAGCAGCAGCAATAATAATAATAATAATAATAATAATAATAATAATAATAATAATAATATGCACTTTCATAATTTTAGGTGCATTAAAACCATGAGAAATGTATAACTTTAAATAATAATAATAATAATAATAATAATAATAATAATAATAATAATAATAATAATAATAGAGACGAAGTAGACGAATGATAATCGCTGAGATTTAATTCTCCTTTGATTTGGTGTTTGACGGCACAGCAACACAGGTAGGAAGTAGATTTATTAGTGCCGAAGGAATCAGAGTAAATTGTTTTCCAAATGATGCACCATGGTGGGCGACTCAGGATGATCCAATGGTAGAATTCGAATCCGCACCATTTCGGTGGGAGTCCGGAACGCTAACCATTCAGCCACAGCGGTTTCTGTATTAGTCTCACCTTGCGATGTACACGATGGTGCATAAAGCCTATTTTACATCGCCAAACCCATAAGGGGGTACACTTAATTCCAAGAAAGAAGAATCAGTCATTTTTATTGCTTTTATAACATTAAAACATATCAACTTTTCGTTAGAATGATGGATCTACTTGATACCTTTTCTAAATATATACGCACCAATGATCACAGAAACAATGAATTAGAATTTATTGTAGTATGGAGTGAAAAGTGACAGTGTATAGATATGGTTAGAAAAGGATTGTGAAATCTCGTATGACTGCACATCAAAGATTATGAAACCTTCGAGGTTTTGAAAAATATAGCTATCTAAATGCGACAGATGTGTTAAACACAATGCATTGGAAAGAGTTCAAATATGCACGTCATGTGAATTTGTTTTGATCACGAGATCAGAGGGAAACAGTAGTAATATAAAACAAGATTTCTAGCTCAGAGACCCCCTTCCCCCCCAAAACCCTTCTATGTTGACATTTTCTTCACCAGCCTTTTCTAGCTCAAAATGATGACTTTCATATGATAAAGCTTTTTCTAGCATATTTCTGACAAAATATATTTTATAGGGGTAAGGGGATCTTTGATCTAGAAACCCTTGTTTTCTATTACTACTGTTACAGCCATGTTTTATGATAATTATTTTCGTACTTGCTAACTCTCATTGGTAAAATATTTGTTAGCATACTGTCAATAATACGGAACTCTCGTATTAAATCGTTCATATCATATTTTACGCCTCGCAAATAAGTTCGTATCTGATCAAGTAATTTTTTTATAAGTGATACTTGTTGTTTTACAAGCATTTTGTTTGGTCTCAAGTCGAGGCTCAATTTTCTCACACGCTGTTATAAGAGAAACGCCAACACCAGATATTATTAATAAAAACGGATTTAACGATGCGCCACTTGAAATTATACCAGAGCTGGTCATCAGCAGTGATAAATATGATATTACTGGAAGTATTCTACTGTAATACTTACAACTTTGTTTTACACACCAGAGGTTTTTATGATAATATCTGTAATATTGCATCAGTGCATCAACATCTTGTTTTGGAATTTCCTCTGAAATATGACTGAAATCGACGATCTGTTTTTTCATTATAGAATATTTGCTTACAATTTTTTATTTGATAGCAAACGTTCCAGTACCAACAATCGAATCAAGAAATTCAAGAAACTTATTATTGTTAGGATCAGCTATAAAATCTCGGTACTTGTCATAGACATCTGACGAACTAACATATCGTTTATCTGTCAATACCTCATTTTTCTTTAACCAACAGTAGGAATCAAACATTTGTTCTACTTCACGTTCATACAGATCTGTTTTATTTACCAAATTACTGTATTCTCTTTCTGTTTCATCGATGAACCCAAGTACCAAACTTATTTGATCCAACGTAAAATTTTTGATAACAAGATGTTGTCTGATAATTGCGTACTCGACTACGAAATTTATTAGCATTACTTTTCGTAGTCTATCTCGTTCAGTTGTGAGAGGACCAATAACATGAGCCACTTTTAACATTAATGTTTCGTATGGTTTCGGGAGTATTTTCTCAACTTCATTGTAATAATTTCGTAATGATAATTGTCTAGAGCGTTGGAGCGATGGAAGCGGAACATCATCTTCACTTATGTCGTAGTAAGAATCAATTTTTTTTCCAACCTTATTTGTTTGACTTCTTCAAAAAACTTTTCTCGCTCAGCATCATTGGAATTATCGATTTCCTAGTTACGATTTCTAATTATCGCTAGAGATTTATCAACGATAATCGGATCAAATTCAGGTTTTTTACGTATCATTGGTAAATGTGCGTTCGAGTACACTTTAATAATTGTGCTAGCGATTTTAACTAGGGTTTCTTTGTCATGGTAGTACATACCAAGATACTTAAAAATTCCTCGTTTTGAAAAACTATAGCGTAAATGTTTGTTTCTTTTTATTCTTATTATTTTAGATTCCGCTAGTTTGTCGAGACGATCATGATTATCGTTTATTAGTTTTTCTTTCTGTGCTCATCCACCATAAGCTAATGCTTTTATTAGATCTGATTGAATTATTACATCGATATTTTCCTTGTTGAGCTCGAGCAATATTTGTTTTAGGAGGATTTCAATTTTTTTTTTGTTCTTCTAGACAATCATCACGATGACAGTATCTGTTGATTACATCAAAGTTTCTTATTGATTGCTTCTGTTAGTTGTGGTCCTCGCATATGCATAACAAGAGCAAAATTAATTTCGCTTTCTGATGATTGGCTTGCTAGATCGTTTATCGAATTAAGGCTTAGCTTTTTCGTACTATTGATTTTATACATAGCTCGTGATTTAATGCTGATGTCTGATGTAACAAAATATACGTTGGGTTTAAAAATATTATCACAAAATTCTCTTGCAACGGTTATAATTGCTGGTTCGGACATTATTTTACAACGTTAGATTAAATTTGATCATCAAGTGTGTATATCTGAAATGCTGTCAGTCCTGGAAACGGATGTTCAGCAGCGATAACATAAACCCGAAAATACAAGTACTTGTTGACAGACTTCTCTGTTGGAGTCGTAAAATATTGTGTTGTTGAAATGTACGTGTTCTCTGTGCTATACAATATTGCCCAGTCAATATCGTCATTTGATCCTTCCAATCGCCAATCAGAAATTCGTCCAATACTAGAGTTTAATCGACCTCGCAAATGAAATTGCCAAATAGCAACTGCAACGGGACATTTGATTTTGATCCAAAAATCTTTGTTTTCTCTGTTATCTCTGTTGTTTTCTCTGTTATTAGTCCATTCTTGTATATCAGAGAAAGCGTAATGAGTATAAGTTTCAGGATAATGTGTTGATGCACTTACCTCAAACCCAACTCGGTTATCAGTTGCCTTAAAAAGTGTTGGAATATATCCAACATTATATTTTGTTCGTTTTATACCACCACTAGGTATACTATCAACGTACACCTTATTTGTCAGATCATTAGGGTTAACTGGAACATATGTCGTCGTTATTTTGTTATTTCTCATATTTATGTTACCTGACATTGGTCCACCGGACTAATCGAGTTTGTTATCGTCAACAGATTTTAATCGCGCATAACTTACAGCTTGTGTGCTATCAACATTTGCAGGTGGATACGCAGTTTCCAACCCAAATGAAGTTTTTACTTGACATATTAATATTACCTGTAAGCGTTCCACCAGTTTTATCAAGCTTGTTATTATCCACATACTTCAACTGTAAATAACTTACAGCTTGTGTTTGATTTAATTTTGCTGGTGGATACGCGGTTTTTAAATTTATAACTTTTTTCCTGACATATCTAAGTTACCGCTTAAAATTCCTCCTGTCAATGATAGTTTATTATTGTCGACGGATTTAAGTTGTGCATAACTAACAGCTTGTGTATCAACAAAATTTATTGGCGGATAATTTGTTTCTAACCCAGTACTCGTTGATTTGACATCAATAAGTTTCCTGTCATTGTATCGCCATATTTTTTAACTAATGATGACGTATCGGTTATTGTTGGTTCGTCAGCGGAAACAGATCAAGTAAGTGCTGTTCCAGATTTATTAGGCGAAATACGGGATGTATTATATCATTTCCTGGACTAGATAATGTTGATGTGAGAAATATTGCAAACGAGCAATGCGATGATGTAACAAAAGATAAATTTATTGAATTATATCATCAAGCAACCAAAGACAAATACAATTTCTTTTTATTCGATAAACTAGCGCGTGATCCAGCTAAATTGTTTCGTTGTTGTATCGACACATTTCTCTAGACGAATTTTATAGAGCGTATAAAAAATAAAAAACGATTATCATAAAAATAAATGAATTATTGAAGAAACTTGCAGCATGTCAATTTGCTTTAAGAAAAGGGCGGAAGAAGCTCGTCGAGGACAAGTTCAATCAGAAGAAGAAACTGCTAAACTTTTTAAGCCGGTTACCGAAGCAGTACTTGGCAAACAACCAGAAATATCTGCATTGTCTCCAAAAGAACTAAAAAAAATTACAAGAAAAAGGTTTGTTAGGTTTACTAGGAGAAAGATCAAAAGAGGAAACTAAAAAAATTGCAGAGGAACTTGTTAGAAATATTGCTGATCCTGTTGCACGACGGGCTGAATTTGATAGATTAATAAACAACCCTCTTGCGCTCCAACATGCTATTGCAAGAATGACGGTTAATCCAGCCGAATTAAGGAAGTTGATACAAAATTTATAAGAGCAAGCTAAGGAATTAGCTGGGCAACAAAAAATGGTAACTGAAGCTACCATGAAAATAATACCTATCGAAAACAGATAAGATTTTATAGAAAAAATGCACGTGATAAAATATTAGGTGAAGAATATGATAATTTTATTAGTAAACATAATATCAGAGACACTGACAATATTCGAAGATGGTCAGAAGGAGAATATCAAAATTTAACAGAAGAATTAACAAGGATACAGAAATTGGGTTAAATGCTGATAAAGAAATAAAAAAGTTAACAGAAAATGAAGATTTTTTTAAGAGAACATTATATTATAAGACAAGGAATTATCCCGGATCTGGCGTTCGAGTTTTTACATCAAATGCTGAAATAGTTGACAGACTATTGTTATTAATATCATCAAAAGAAGCAGGTAATAAAAGCACTGAAATCGGCAACGAAACTGTAGATATATTAGATAATGTTAGATCGAGCAGATTACTGACAGCAGACGAGTATGAAATTTTACATAGCTATCTTATCAACAACTTTGTTATAAATGTCAATAACATCATTACTCGACTCGTCACAAACAACGAGTGACACGCAAACTTTTCTGCCTACTATAATCCGCCTAGAGCCGAATAAACAATACAAAATCGGATTGATTTCTGCTACAGTGTGGCATTCTATAGCAAATGTAAAATTAAACGTCAATGATGACTTTACATTTTATGCTGGTGCTTGGGTGTCAGTTAGAATACCACAGGGGGCGTACAATGTAACTGATCTCAACAAAATGATAAGAGAGCTCATAACAAAATACACTGCCGCAGACAATTTTGAACTGACTCCAAACTATAATACGTTACGAACCAGAATCACATTAAAAAATAATTTGATAATCGATTTTTCACCAGCGACTAGTATCGCATCATTATTGGGTTTTAAAAACCAACAATACGGCATTGTTGCAGAGCAAAGTATATCGTATGATGGAGATTTACCAGTTAACATAACAGAAGTAAACACAATGTTAATTAATTGCTCTATTGCACCAGGGTCGTATTCTGCTTTAGGAAGTCAAGGTCAAACAATCTATAGTTTTTCACCAGATGTCCCGCCTGGTTCACTGATGCAAATTACTCCTCGACAAATAATATATTATCCGATTACTCCTGAAAACCAGATCACAAGCATAACAATGCAACTAACAGATCAATCAGAACGACAAATCGATTTTAACAATGAAATTGTCAGGTATTATTTACACCTACGCGCGCAATAGCGACGCTATCGGGCATAAATTTTGCAAACCTAATTTAATAACAAAGATGAGACAACAAAAAAAATTATAGAAGACAAATTGTAGGAGGACTTTTTGGAAATATATTTACAAAAATAGCTGAATTTTTACCAGGAGTTAGTACAGTAGCACCAGTTGCAATTGTCGCCGGTAAAGCTTTTGTGATGGGGGCAGCTAGTGCGGCAGGCAGTGCAGGAGGGCAAAAAATTGCTGATAAAATTAAAGGCACATCTTTCGCCGTGGAAATAAAACGAGAAATATCAGATATTGCACCAACAGAGGAAACAGAACAAGCTATGATAGCTACTACAAAAAATTTACTGTCGCCACGGGGTGAGGAGGTGGTACGTAAGCTAGTAAATAAAACAAGACGAAATTAGATTTACCTCGGATCTGACATTATAATTTTGTGTAACGATTATAAAATAAAAAATGTCAGTTAAATATTATCTTGATTTTGGTGAGGAATATGATACCGACAAGACAGCAACAGAATTCGAGTATATTGAATACCTCGACGAGAACTCGAACGAACCAAATAAAACTGGTCAAAGTATTTTTAACACACGTGACGGAGACGTGTTTTTATTGCCGCACAAGGCTATTGCTGGAAGTTCGTGGTAGGATATTGACAGCAGCTGATGGTGATATTGCAGCTGGAACAGAAATTGCACTTGTAAATAATGGCTGGAGTTTGTTTAAAAGTGTACGATATCAACTAACAAATTAAACCGTAGAGGATATTGATAATTGGTTACCGGTTGCAAGTACAATGTTAAATATTGTTTCGTTTAGCGATGATTATTCGAGATCGATCGCAACAAATATGATGTGGTTCAAGGACACTGGATTTGGACAAGCTGTTGGAAGTGAGTTTATTTTAGGCGGTGTTTTTGCACACGGCGCTGCCGCTGCCGCAGATCTTGTGACAGTTAGAAATTTTCTTATAGCGAATGCTGGAAACCTTGGCATAATACTACCAGCTGCAGCTGCAAATGCAGACGCCACAAGAGCTTCACTCACTGACGCTTGTAACAACTTTAGTATAACACCTCCAGGTGCAGCTGATGATGGAGTAGCTATGTTAAATCTGGTTAATAGGTTTTTTTATTAATATACGACAACAACACTATAACGAGAGATATGCCAAACTAAAGCGCTTGCAGCGGAATCACAACAAATAACAATGATGTTACCGTTAAGCACAATATTTGGATTTTGTCACGACTACCATAAGGTATTTCGAGGGTTGAAACACACACTTATTTTAGATCGGGCAGACCAAAATAATTGTCTTATTCGGGTTGGCGGAGCGGATGAAAAGTTTGTGATTACGAAATTAGCGCTGTGGATGCCTCGAATTGTTTCATCAATAGCTAGGTTAGCAGAACTTAACACAACGTTAGAGGCTTTTACAAAATAGATTTATTTTCTTCAGAATAAAATATATAAAACAACTGTTCCTAACGCAACCGACAACACGTGGCGTATTACAGCTACTTCAAGCAAGGTATGTGTTCGTTGTCTTTCAGCAAACAGCACGACTTGGTAGCCAACTACAAAATAACTCTGTTTTTGATAACGCTGACGTTAGGAGAATATTTGTCAGAATAAACTCTAAACAATACCCAGAACGAGCGTTCGAATGTAATTTTACAGCCGACGCTGGTAAAAATGTTACGAGAGCGTATGTGTACCTGATGGAAGCGATGCAAAAATATCAGGACGCTGACAGCGGATCACAGATTAATATTAAAGAATTTCGTATGCTTTATCCTGTCTTTTTCTTTGACTTATCAAAACACTCCGATCGAATGATTAATTCAACCGAGGAAACAGAAGTAATTTGGACGTTTGGAGGAGTTCCAGGGGCTTCTTTAAACGTATTTGCGCTTGTGTCTAGCGATCGATTCTTGACGATTGACTCTATAAAAGGTAGGATGACTGTCCAAATGTGAGTATTGTGTGACAAAGTATAAAATGAAAACCGAATACAGAACCAGAGAAATATACCTAACGCCCGGCCAAATTAAAAAATTATCAGCAGCGGTTGCTAAACGTAATTCTGTGTCTCCAATGATATCCCCAACGACAAAGTCTCTAGGGACTGATAAAGTCACCTCAGTGAAAGTAATGTTTACGCAACAGCAAATCAATAAACTCGATCAGGGAACACCCTTTGTTCTCAAACTATCTGTTGCACAAATAACAGCGATGGCAAAACAAAGCGGATTTTTTGGACCAGCACGTTCTGTAAATAGCTATCGCAATGCCAAACATTTTTCCTGTACTAGGAACACTTGGACTAGCAGCAGCGTCAGGGGCAGTATCTGGAGGAACTATAAAAGCTGAATCAGGCGATGGAATCGCCCGCGGAGGCGGTATCAAACAAATCTATCGTTAGTGAATGTAATTTTATGTAACAATAAATAATATAATGCCAGCTAAAAAGAAAGCACAAGCGACAAAATCTAAAAAAAAAAGAAAACGATGACGAGGCGTCCTGGAGCGCGGACGACAAAGTCGTCGAAAGCAACAAATCAAGGAGGAATTATCCCTTTCGCTCCACTTTTAGCGGGTTTAGCAGGCAGTCTAATTGTAAATCTGTTAGGGATAGGACGTGGAATGACTCTACCAGGCACCAGACGCCGTTGACGACCTCGACGACTTCGTCGTTGGCGTTGAGTAATTTTGATATAATTGAAAAATTGAATGACATTGTCGGATTTCGTGGAGTGTATTCTAAGGACGAATTAGATAATGTACCAGCAGGTGGTTCGTGTATTGTAAACATACAAAACTTCAATGATGGATCCGGCACTCACTGGCTTGCTGTCTATGATAATAATTATTTTGATTCGTTCGGACTTCCTCCAAGTGATCTTATAAAAAGTATATTTTTTAAAAAATTTAAAAAGTAAATTACTCGTCTAATCAACTACAGCCGGTTGGAACATCCGCTTGTGGTTATTATTGCAGTATGTTTATCCGACAGGTGTTTCGGAGTGAAAACTCTGGAGATTCTGATTTTTTAAAGTTTATTTTGCAATTTGACAAGCAACCTTCTCACGCAAATGACGAGATTGCAATTAATTTTATCTAAACTTACAAATATAAAATGTCAACATACTGTCTCAAATGTAAAACTAAGACAGAGAATAAGGATAAGACAATGCAAAAGACAATGCAAAAAAAAAAAACAAACAAATGATAGAACGATGTTAAAAGCATTTGCGCTGTTTGTGGTAGAAAAAAAAATGTTTCTGAAATCGACAACTGGAGCTGGAATGTGCGACAAGGTTATTTTAGTAGATGATTAACTGACGAAGGTAAATATTTTTTTGATCCAATTTCTTATTTTTTGAGGGTCAAACCTCGAGGGATTTTATACTTGATTTTTCAGATTTTGTTTTTTTAAATTTTATAATCTCTTGCAAAAAAACCCATCAAAAATCGACAAAACAGACCAAAAAAAATCAACCAAAAAGACGAAATTTGGACTAAAGTTTTTTTAATAAAAAAATCCAAAAAATCAAGTATAAAATTGCTCGAGGTTTGACCCTCAAAAAGAAAGAAATCTGACCGATTTTCTTTGATTTTTTAAACCATTTTTCCTTAAGAAAACAGGACTTTTAGCTAAAAATTAGTAAAAAAATCAACAATTTTATCAAAATTTAAAATTATAATAATATTTTTTGTTGATAAATATTTTGTCGACGATTAAAAAATAAAATGAAATGTAATTGTGATTGTGATAAAAATCTTTGTATCGAACAAGATAAAATTGTTACGTACTGTCAATCATGCAATCGACGTGAGGTAATTGGCAGCGGTATTGACATCCACAAATTTATTGGAAAATTACCAAAACCAAAAGGAGATTGGACATTGCCTGGCCACAAATATAGGGCCGTACAATCCGCTGGATAAAAAACTAGATGAAAATGATAATCCGCTGTCCAGACAAGAGCGTTATGATCAAGTTGATGCAATAGCAATGCGTCACGATACTTCTACCATGATAACGAACAAGATAAGCCTGGCTGTGATAAAGTAATGCTAGATGAACTACATGATATGAAACCTGTAAATATGAGAGAACGATTTGATAGAAGGTTAGTTCAAGGAATGATAGGAACAAAATATAAGTTAGGTCTTGGAAAAGAATTGTGTGATGATCTTGCTGCTGAATTACATGAACCTAAAAAAACGTTTCCGCGACGTAAAGTTGTCGCGAATGCCGTTGACGATATCTGGCCGACAGATTTACTTGATGTGTCAAATCTTGCTCAGTTCAACGTTGACGCTGATGGCGCTCCAAAGAAGTATCTCTTTTACGTTATTGACGTTTTTAGTAAATACGCGTTTAGTGTACCCGTTTCGGAAAAAAACTGGAACATCGATGACTCATGCGTTAAAACAAATAATAACAAGTACAGAAAGAAAACCACACAGAATCTGGACCGATCATGGAGCGGATTTTTTTTAAATAAAAAAAAATTGAGCAATTTTTGGAACAAAATAACGTAAAAAAAGATATGTTACAAGAAACGAAGCATAAAGCGTTGTCGTCGAGCGATTTAATCGCACACTAAACGAGCTGATACATAAACATTTGACAGCTAAAAATACAAATAAATATATTGACGATCTACTGCAGATTGTTGATAATTATAATAACACGAAGCACAGATCAATAAAACTGTCACCAAATGATACAATTAAAATCCGATTCTTGCAAATGAAAACATGTACCGGCGACATAAATTTAAAGTTGGTGAAAAAGTTAGAATTTCTCTGACGAAAAACACATTTGAAAAAGGATTTACCGCAAAGTGGAGAGAAGAAGTATTTGTTATTGATAAAGTTTTACTGACAATACCTGTAACATATGCGCTAAAGGATCTAGCAGGTCAGCCTATAACTGGTAGTTTTTACGAGCAGGAACTACAAAAACTGAACAAGATGTTTTCGTTATCGAAAAGTTATCAGGGAAAAAGGTAATGTCAAGTGGCGCGGGTACAGCGATAAATTTAACAGCTGGTTTCCAACTAAATCTATATTAAAATAATCTTGTTATAAATTTCCTTGTTCTTACGTTTGACAGATTTACATTTTACAGGTTTACATAACGATATTAGATATTGTCTGCGATCGTCTGAGATCATCATTAGGTTAAAATTCTTGACAAATATAAAATCGAATTTTATATTTTTCTGTCCGTCTGGAATTTTAATGTTTCAAAAAGACTGATTTTCATCTACTGTAAAATTAAATTTCAAAATTTTCTTTGTGATATGATATTTTACGTTATATCGTCCAGTTGTCGGTCTGCTGTAATTTTTTTTTTATCAACCACGTCCAGGATCTCGTTTTGTTCGTCGTCGTCGTTAAGTAGAATGTCGTCATCTGTGTAGTCCACCGAGTCGTGTTTATCTGCGACTATAGCATCTCCTGCTGTAAAATTATCGTCCGCGATTATATCAGCAAGTCGTTTTATCAAGTTCATATTATAATATATTTTATCTAATTTATTATTATAAATGACTAACGAGATAAAGTATCATCAGAAAGTTAATATATTAAATTACGGAGAATTAGCCGAAGCAGTGCGAAAATGTTTATCAGGGTATAGTTCCTACTCTGTTGACGTTATTATTATGCAGGGTGATTCTAATAAGATTCTGCTAACAGCAGCAGAAAAAATGAACTTAATGACAGTGCGCTTATTACACTAAAATTTAATAAAAATGATGTTTTAATGTTTGCTCATAATTGTCTTACCAAACCGGAGCTAGAAAATATAATTAATCGTCATATCTAAAGATTATTCTGTCGAATGCTGATTATGATGTTGCCGCATTTGTTATTCCATCTGCTACCAACTATAACTGTTGCCAGATTTATCTTGTAGTGCCTTGCAGCAGCTGTTACTGAAGTAAATCTTAGTTCCTCATCTGTACTAATGTTATATGATATTATAGGTTAGCAGGACACCTGAAATTAATATCACCGCCTCGTCCTCGTCTGCTATTTTCTTGTTGAGTGACAAGTTCAAGATTTTCTAGACGATTATCTGTTTTAATGCTGTTGACGTGGTCTATCATTAAACCATTAGGTATAGATCCGTTAAACGTTTTGTAAATAAGTCTATGGCTATAATAATTAACTTGATCGGTTAGTGTTCCTCTGACATTTACCATGAGATAACCATTGTTATTTATTTTTCCTAGCACTTTTTTAGTTTTTCTTTTTCGTATAATTCCTCGATCATTAGCCTCGTAAAGATTAAATACGGGATGAGGCTGAAATTCGTCTTGTAATGATAAGTTTTCAATATTATCATCGGTAACTGAGCTGTTGACATGATATACTCGTTGTCCTTCTGGAATTTCATCACAAAATAACGTGTAAATAAAAACTTTCCTAAATATTTCAACTCGTTCGTTATTATCACCTTTTACGCTGATCTTATAACCAGCTGGTGTTAATTTACCAAACGGTTTCCCGTATTCGACGTGACTCACCGACCCTAACATATTTCCCGCATACAAGTTATACTTGGGATGAACATGATAGTGTTCTTGCTCGTTTTCGCTTGTCATATTTTGTTTCATTATACCATTAGCATTTTATATCTCTAATTGCTTTTTCAACTAGCGCGTGCGCATTGTGCGGTGAGATATCAATTAAATATATAAATTATAATAGAACAATGCTGAAATTGCGAGATATAGCCAAAAAGAGCCTTATAGGAGTACCTACAAAAATAGCTACCGCTTTTGCAGGATTTGATAACAGTTAATAACTTGATAATCAAAATATTTTAGCGAATTTTAACTCTACAAATTTGTTTCATCTTCTGCATACGATTGTAACGCGAGAACTTGCAGTGAATAAAAGTATCAAGCTAATAGTACAGTATCATGTTATTTTTATCAAAGTTACATGCACCTCATAAAGATATACTCAATAATGTAGATTTCATCAACATGATTACCGAACCATATTTAACAACTAAATCACGAAAAATATTAGCTGGAACAAATATTTCATCAGTCGCCGATGAAATACATCAGGAAATAAATAAAAAATTGGAGGAATTTACTGCATAAGGATCAGGTTGAAATTTTAAATGATAAAAGAAGTTTTATTTCACACGGTAAAATATAACGTACTTCGCGGTAGTTCTTACGTTGATCTCCCTCGAAAAATTAAAAACAAAAATTGTTGCATAAACGTAAAGAACTTTGATAACAGATGTTTCTAGTGGGCTATTCTTTCTCCAATGTTTCCAGCAGAAAAAAATGCTGCTCGCGTCGAAAAGTATTTTAGTCACGTATCAAAATTAAATTTTAATGGCATTGACTTTCCAGTTGCAGAAAATCAAAAAGCAAAGTTTGAAAAGCAAAATACTATTTCAGTTAATATATTTGGTCTTGACGAGCGTAAAATTGTACAGAGGTAAAAATCCTGCCATGTGGTTACTAAAAAATTTAATAGACGATGTTAATAAAATTTTCAACAGATTATCTAAAACAGCTCCAATAAAAATAACATCCAAACAACAACTTCATTTTGATGAGGCAGTTAATTGTCATATCTGCGAGAAACCTCTGCCTGGCGATAAAGTGCGCGATCACTGTCATCTAACCGGCCAATATCGCGGATCAGCACATAATAACTGTAACTTGAAATTTCATGCGCCAGATTTTATTCCTGTCACTTTACATAATTTTCGTAGTTATGATAGTCATATCATTGTCGATGCATTTGGTGATGAGGAAACTAAATCTAAACTAAAATTAAATAATGTAATAAAATGTATTCCAAACATTTTTGAAAAGAATATGTCAGTTACGCTTGGCAAATTACGTTTTGTCGACAGTCTGCAATTTATGGCAGTACCATTAGACGAGCTTGTAGAAGGTTTTAGCAGTTTCAATAATTTAAAAAGTTGCTTTGGTAAAAACTACGTCTCTGACAAAAAAGATGTCTTTCCGTACGAGTGTCTCGACTAATGGAGCAGATTTGATGAAACTTCTCTGCCTAAGAAAGATAAAATTTACTCGCAGCTAAAAAATGAAAATATTACAGATGACGATTAAAAATATGCACAAGAAACTTGGAATAAATTTGGTTGTAAGACACTTGGTGATTATCATGATTTATATTTGAAAACAGATGTTTAACTACTAGCAGATGTTTTCGAGAATTTTCGTAAAGTTAGTCATGAAAATTATGGAGTAGACCCATGTTGGTATTATTCTGCGCCAGGATTGTCATGGGATGCTCTGCTAAAAACAAGCAGGATAGAATTGGATCTCTTAACTGATGTTGATATGTTTATCTTTATTGATAAAAAGATTCGCGGTGGAATTAGAGTTATAACAAAAAAATATCCGGTAGCTAATAATATGTACTTAAAAAATTACAATAAAAATTTACCGTCAAATTATATTATTTATCAGGACAATAATAATGTATATGGTTATGCTATGTCAGAACCAATGCCGTGTGGTGGATTTCATTGGATGACTCCAGATCAATTTTTTTAAAGAAACTGAGAAAAATCTCACAGAAAATGTCAGTTATTTTGTTGAAGTTGATCTCGATTATCCTAGTTCGTTAAATGATCTACATAACGACTATCCGTTTTGCGCAGAGTCAATGATGATCGATTATAGCTTTTTCCCGCCTGGACAACAGGCAATGACAGCAGCACAAAATTCGATCGTTAATAAGCTAGTTCTAATTTCGTTAAATAAAAGAAATTACGTGATACATTACAAAAATTTAAAATAAGCTGTAGATGCTGGACTAATTCTGAGAAAAGTTCATCGCGCGTTAAATTTAATCAATCGCGGTGGATGTCAGATTAAATTGATTTAAATACCAAACGTCGTGCTACTGCTAAGACCGAATTTGAGGAAAAACTTTTTTCAAGTTGATGAACAATTCAGTGTTCGGTAAGACTATGGAAAATATCAGAAAGCGAGTCAATATTGAAATTGTAAATGATGTAAATCGCAGAAATAAATTTGTCAACGATGACGGTTTTGTCAGTATGAAAATCTTTAATGATTCTCTTGTTGCAATACAGCGACGAAAGACACATTTAAAGTTAAATAAACCAATTTATGTTGGTGCAGCTGTACTTGGCATATCAAAATGGCTAATGTACAACTTTCACTGTAATTTTACCAAAAAAACAGTGGCTAGATTTGGAGTTGCTATTTACTGATACGGATTCACTTGTTTATAACATAAAATGTGAGGATGTTTATCAAGATATTTATAACAATAAAAATTTATCTGATTTATCAGATTATCCATGAAGTAGTGGATTTCATGATGATGCAAATAAAAAAGTCATCGGCAAGATGATAGATGACTATATGTTTGCGCCAGTTAGGGAATTTGTTGGACTAAGAAGCAAAATGTATGCTGTAATTTAGATGACAATAAACTGACAAATAAAGCAAAAGGTATTCCTCACGGATATGTAAAAAAAGTGTTTGAAATCTGATGATTTTAAAACAGCGCTAGACACATGCACTAATTTTATTCAAATAAATGTTATCAGAACAAATCACCACAAACTTGAAAGAGATACAATTATAAAACGTCGACTAAGTAATTTTGATGATAAAAGATATTACGAGGACGGTATTAACACGTTAGCTATTGGACACTACTCAATTTTGTCTAAACTTTATAAATCATGTTCGAAAATTTGTCATTAGCTGATGGAGTTAGTAGCAAAATAAAAAAAATAATGGTTAATGGCCAGCAATTATCATTTGAATTTAGTGATGAAATTTCAGGTATTTGTTTTAGTAAATTTCATAGAATGAAACTCTCGCTTACTAAATCAGATAACAGCAAATGTTTTGATTATCTTGAAAGTTGAGAGATGAACTTTTGCTGAAATACGATAATCGTCATGATCCGATCAGAAAAATACACGAAAATAAATATTGACCTAAACCGGTTGAAGGCTTTTGCAAGAGATGGTGAGTATGTTCTCGCAAAGGTAGCAATGAGAGAGTTATTTGAATGTCATCTAAAAGTAAGCGGAAAAATTAATTTTATTTTGTATAAATACGATAATGAATTATTTCTGATAGCTACTGTTGATATTCTAAGTATAGGTGATGAATTATTTAAAAGGAGATAACTCTCTCTCTCTCTCTCTCTCTCTCTCTCTCTCTCTCTCTCTCTCTCTCTCTCTTCCTTCTA
>JAECUM010048723.1:0-16769 GCA_016617855.1 Megalonaias nervosa
GAAGTATTTGCTCTCTCTCTCTCTCTCTCTCTCTCTCTCTCTCTCTCTCTCTCTCTCTCTCATATGTTTGGTGCCGCTTTGCACACCAGCTTCATCTGAGAACTCACTTCCAAAACTGTGTTGTCAACCGCAAGTAGCTATAATTTTTCGGCGGAAGATTCCGTTCCGTGAAAAGCTCATAAACTGCTCGTCGCTACTTAAGGTACTTCCCCATTATCCCCCCAAACAGCCAATTTCACTCATTATGACTGGGTTTCTTACTACAAATGTGTCTAATAATTTTTTTTAAATAATTTTAAATGTATTGCAATAAAACATTCCAGATATTTTATAAGTGGACTGTTACTGAATATTTCCAGCTGTAAAAGTAGTTCCAGGCTGTGTGCGATAAGGTATGTATGTATGTATGTATGTATGTATGTATGTATGTATGTATGGCACGTCAACACTATTTTGCATTACCGAGATAGTTTAGGCATACCAAATCAGTCATATGAAATAATCATAAAGGCAGAAAAGAGTAAACTCGTTAAAAGTCCAAAACCTTCTAAGAGTGATCATCATCATAGGACTCAGTTCATGTCAAACAGTTTGCATCTATTAGCCGCCTCTACGAAATTGCAGTCATCTAGACTGTTCTACACCGCCGCCTTGTATGGCAAAGGAAAAGGAAGATAGGTTGATAGACAGACAGATGAATACACGTTAAAAGTGATGGCTGCACAAATAGACATGATGCAATATAATACTACTTAATTAAGACTAAGTGAACTGTTATGAGTTCAGTTAGATATATTTAAAACAAAAACACACACACACCCCAAAAAAAGAAAAAAAAAACATACAAAAAGAAAATCAGTATTGTAGGAGTGAAAAAAAATGAGCCAGTGTCATTCGTACATCGAAGGGAAGAAAGTAAATTGGGACTGTATCTAGACTATTGTTTTCAACCTGTGCATCAGATCTGATTACTGTTGATTTATTCTTCTAAACTAATTTCATTAGAAGCAGTTACAGTAATGGACAGGATACATACTATGTAATACTGTATGCTACTCTAATCAGCGTGAAGACTGAAGAAAGGATGAACACCAGGGGGTACTGACCAGGTATGCTAATTCCAAGTAAAGTGAAGACAGAAGTATGTACGAATACCAGGATGCAGATAGTAGGTAATAATGTATGCTGCTTAGAAACAATGCAAAGACAGAAGCATGGATGAACACCATGGTACACTGACTGTGTAATGCTGCATGGTACTTCCATAGAATGTGACGACAGATGTAGATGAATACCGGGATGCACACACTGGGTAATACTGTATCCAGCTTTCACAGACTGTGAAGACAGCTGTATGGATTAAACACCTGGATGTACAGACCAGGTAAATTTGTATGGTGCTTGCACAGAATGTAAAGACAGAAGTATGGAAGAACATCATAATGTACAGACTGGGTATTACTCATGATACTTCCATACAATGTGAACAACGAATAATGTATGGACACCAGGATGAAGACTGGGTAATAATGTATGCTATTCCCCTGCAATAAAACTATATGTTGCTCTCATATAACGTGAAAGGATGTTGCTAAGCACATTATAACTGTTGTCATATATTCTAGTGCATGTAAGTATAAACTATAGCAGCAGGAAAGAGCATTTAGTATTACCCAGTCAGTGCGTCCAGGTGTTTGTACTTACTTCTATCCACTACTGTTTTGGAAGTATATTTGTATGGCTGTATATTGTAATCTGAAAGGATATTGTTGAGCACATTGTCATTTCTTCATATATTCATTTGCATGTAAGTATAAGCTGAAGAGTATGCACACAAGATATATAAACTCATTTTTGACAAGGCCCAAGTATGTTGCAATTTATTACATTACCGAAGTCTGCCGAGGTTAGAAATCTGTTAATTATTTCGTTAGAATACTAATTAAGTCTAATAAATTACACAAAGTTACACGATTTAATTAATTTGTTATTAACTGTTAATAATATTTAGTTCTTATTTTTGCTGTTACTTTCATCTCATCTCCATTTTTTTGTTTACTACATCCATTATTATATTCATACTTTATGTATAATGCTGTTATAATATTAATAAGAAAAACATTTTGAATACTGTTCATAGGTCACACACGTGTGTGTGTGTGTGTGTGTGTGTGTGTGTGTGTTCTCCTTTTTCATTATATGTTGTGGGTAATGAAACATTGTTCCTAGTGGCTGACCTTGTCCAAAATCAGTGAAGTTTTGGTTAACAATATTTTTTTCTCAGAGTGAGGATCACTATCTGAAGCTGAGTCAAAGACAAAAATATCTTTTTTATGGCTAGACTACGCGATGATTTTCATATGTTTTATTGTGATTTTGGTGAGGGACTTTCAAATTTTACTAAGATCTTTCTAGAATAATGTATTTTTTACCCTTATCCGGGGTATCGTTTTACGTCTTAGTTTAAAATATAAATCTTGTTTATTTGAAAATTAGTCATTCGTGTTTTGAGATCTAGCAGAGTCAGAATGTATTATTGTTGTGTCAAGTAGTTCATTTGGGCTGGAGTTTATTTCTTCAAATTATTCGACTCGGGTGATTTTTCCCTGGATATACAGAGTGCTCATAACAAACTATTATTCTTGGAATTGATTTTACTCCGGGTTTACTAAACGAAGCAGGTTGATTGCTCCTTGCTTAGAACATACTGAGGTCCAATTGATGACGTGGAATGGACCGCAGAATTAATTCAAGAACATACAGGATTTCTTATCCGTTTTCTGGAGTCATCAGAAATAATCGTTCTAATTCTTCGTGGTCCAGACACGACTGAAAGAAATTTTCTAGAGAAAATGCTTTAATCAGTACTCCATAACTTGTTTGTGGCTTTGCAGTACAACATTTCCTGGGTTGTAGAATAGTGGAACCATCTAACAGTTCCCAGTCATAACATTAATAATATATGTTGCAGTGGATACTTCTTGTACTTCCAGTCGTAAAGCAAAGAGAAGCCTTGTGTTCGATAAAGTTTCTATAACATCCTTATCTGTGCTGTATCTGTGTACTATTGGCTCCTGGTGTTATTTTTCTCTTCCCATTCGCCAAATACTATGTTTTCATCTACCAATGTTTCATTTCTTTACGACGTTTTAGTCACATTCATTTTATTGTGGCTTTTCGTTCTGGTTGAACTCGGGGTCGGTGGCCTAGGATGGTAGTCTTAAATTGTATGGCGTCTCACATTTGTTCTGCTATGCCCTGTGCCGGTTTGGTTGGTTGAACCAGATAAACGATTTCTTGCGTTTCCCCATCACTGACAAAAATAAAGTTAGCAGCACAGGGGGTCAACCGACCTAAGGGGAGCAAGACATGGGTGAAAAGAATGACGCAAAAAAAAAAAAATACATGGAACCGTTGGAATGACTAACGCATGGTAACATAAACTATATGTGACGTATCATGGTGGGTTTTTTTTATGTGCTATTTTATTTGATTTTTTAGTCAGAATATGAGCAACATAGCAAGATGTGGGCGGGGCAAAAGGGGTGAAAAAATGACCCCAAAAATATAGAAAACCCTGTTTCAATAACTAATCGTTGTAAGGGAAATTGTAATTATCTGTCGTTGGTCAATTTCGTGGCTTCGTTGACGTTTTTTGATGAATCTAACAAGGTTTATTTTATGGCCATGGTTTACCAAAAAATTGTATAAATACAAAATTGCGAGGGGTTAACTTAATTGTGTATTATTGATTAATGTACTGGAATTTTAGTTTTTGATTATTCTTTGATATGGTAGAGTTAATTATGTTTTTTGCTGCAAATTGTACTGAAATTTGGTTAATGTCAAAACATTTACCAGCAGCATACATTGATGGAAAATCTTTTATTTCGCCTGTAATTAAATTTGTTGATTTAACTGGCCTAGATGTATATTTTACATTTACCTGTTTTCGCGTGTTTTAAGTTTTCGCTCTGTGTGACTGCTTGTAGGTTTTCCAATCTATTATCTTGCTTGTTAAAATTAATGTGATCAATAATCAGTCCATCTGCTATCACCCCATTGAAACACTCATAAATAAATCGGCACGAGTAATAGCTTTTCATTTTACCATTAAAATAAATACCAATCCTGTGATATCCAATATTACTAATATTTTCAACAGATTTTTTATTTTTGCAAATTTCAAATAACATCGGCACGATTGCTTTCGTAATTAGCATAGATCGGGTGTCTTCTAAACACATCATACGTGTTCGCAATTTTTGTTTCAGATATTGTATTGTTGTTGTCATCATCGGTGTTCTCAATTTTTGTTTCAGATATTGTATTGTAGTTGTCATCATTGTTGTTTTCATTTTTTTATTTTTCTGTTTTGTCATTTTTGATATAGCGAGCAACATAATCTTGCTGATTTTTTTATTTTAACGTCATCGTCAGCATTTGATATCTCAAAATATCTTTATAACGCACGGTATTTTCGTCCGCTACAAGCGACACATAATTGTGTCCTACCTTTAAATCCAACACCACAACTTAGACGTGGCAATGGTCCAGTATTTCTGACACTCTGTATGTCAGTCTTAAAATAATCAGCACGACAGTTTTTACCACATTGTACAGCTGATCCTACCATCAACCAATGACATTTGTTGTATGATTTACTCATTATTATAATAATAGTAAAGGTCTAATTAGATGAAAGTTGAATTAACGAAAGGTAATTAAATATTTCTATTAACATAGTCTCATATGGGTCGGTGGGACGAAGCTAGATTACTAAGCAACAATATCAGGATCTCACCGGGAATAAAATCATATTACTAAAAAAAGGAGATGATTTACATCTCATAAAAAAATACTTCAGATCACTAGAAGCAACACAAAATGAGTTTATAAGGTTGTCTGCGATTGAGCCGTCAACATCAAGATTTGATTTTGACCGACTGAATGACGATAGAAAACAAATATCACTTGAACTACAATTACATGAAATAACAAACACAGCAAAGAGTGAGTTTTACAACCATGGTGCTGTTCGTATGTGGTCGACGTTTAAAATAGACGGTGATGGAATATTTATAGACTCAACAATGAATCAAATTTCTGCATATAAAACAATACAACATCTACAGGACAACAAAAAATATTTTTTCAGGATAAAATTTATAGCTGAGCAACAAACACCAGATGGATCACAGTGGATTATACATGATAAACTGGATCCTTAAAACAATCAAGATCAGCATCAGTAGTCATACTGGACAAAAATACCAAACCAGGAACATTTATTGGGATAGACAACACCTACTACAATAACGCTTATCCTGTTACAGCTGTTGTTTACTCAGTTTATTATGTGAATGAACCAAACATAGACGCTCTTGCTCCGATGAAAACAGGCTCGCTAAATTGCGTAGCTCAACGTGTCAGAGAACATTTTGCAAACTCAAAACGAGGAAACAGATTTACAGAATCAAGAATAAAAAACAAACAATAACTGGGAAAACTATCTTATTAACGGAGCCAAAATAAATGACGTTGCCACACTTGAAAAAACACTGAAGATTGAAATAATTGTAAAAACAATCACCAATGAGATTTTATACGACTCTAGTAATTATCGTAGCAAAGATGCCCCAATAACATCAATTGATCATAATTGTCATGCGTGGACAGAGTCTGTGACGAAATTTCGACAAGAAAGAATAATAAGATTTTACAACGGGGATATTTTTGAGGAAATTCACAACATAAGTAAAAACGACCCTGTATCAGTCTGGTTATTTTCCAGTGGCGGCATCGAAGAGCTTGCATAAGTAGCTTCGACGATGAATCATTTGATCAAATTCTTTTGCCATGTGGAGTTCTTCATCGGAAGGAATCGCTTCAACATGCTACGAAACAGATTGCGGTAAAATATGACGGCGACAACGATGAATTACTCAAAGACTGTTTTACTATTTCGTCTGTTGCTGTGCATACAACCCAACAAAACGAAATTCATGGAGACCAACTCCAAACGAATTTCTCGATGATGTATCACAGTCTTGTGTCAAATTTGGTCATGGCGGTCTTTGGAACACAAAATATAATTCCTCCGATATGATCTCAGTTGATAACGTGGCAGGTTATCCGGGGGCTTTTCTTGGACTAGGTGAGTGTCATCGTTATTTTGAATGATTCGAGCATCCAACACACGAAATGACAAGAGTAGCAATAAACGGGACACTGCCAAATATAGATCTTACCTGATTTGCTGAGATTGAATCATTCGAGTTTTCAGCTAGTATTCATCCGGTTATTCTAATCTGGTTTGGTAAACACTTTTAATAAACCAGATACCAATGTCAATCTCAACAACTGCTGTGCAAAAAACAGCGTGGTTGGGCTCCAATAGTGTTATTACAATACATGCTCGATGTTAAGATTCTCACATCGTTGACTGTAACCTCTGAGACAATTTCGTACAAACAACAAAAACAAGTTTGGTTACCACAAGATGACAAAGATATTTGTAGAACAATATTGGCAAATTCACATCAGCGACATAATGTCGCTGTCAAAGATTAGTTATGGAACCAGCCGAATTAGATTTTGTCATCACGGACACTGCGGCAAAAGGTATATTGCTGTCACGGAGAAATGCAACAACACGAGATGGAATAATTATTGGCACGATCATTAGCTACTACGACGGCAATTCTCCTCAGTTTACTCATTTGAGATCACCAATGCTCGCCAACTCATAAATAAACCTATTATCGATGATCAATAGATTTCCCAATGACGCTGTTAGGGTAGCCATGGATTCTTTTTATATTAGTTGTTGTAAAATGGACCTTCTTAAGCCATTTATCAAAGAAGACACCAGCCGTGTCAGCTCGGGTTTATGGCGAATAAAACGTGAGCAAACACGTAATATTCAGTGTCGGCTGACGTTAAAGCACCGGACATTTATTACTTTAATGTCAATTTATCGGAACCATCATCATCACCGTCAGTAAACGATCCAATCACGAGACATAGCACGGTCTATCTGAATGGTCCAGGTGGTTCTGGTAAAACAACACGTGCGATAGAATTATTTAAAAACTCTGACATGATTGTCTCGACGCGAGGTTATGCATGGACCCCTGAACGAATGGGTGAGAAATATATCCCGAGAATAATTATCTGGGATGAGATTTGTACAGTATTCAAAGAAACATTACAGATATTTCTTGATTGGTTAGCAACAAAATCTACTGCAATTATCTTGTGTGGCGATCATGGACAGCCTCCGCCGTTTACTGGAGAATCCCCACACGAATGGTTGATTAACTATGTTAGCCACCATGAAGAAGTTTTGTACGACCATCGATCACAGGATGAACAACTACAACAACTGAAATCGTTAATCAGATTACAACCTATGTTCAGTGTGAAATACTTTCAGAGACTCCAATGTCAGATTTCTGGAACTTATGGCGCCCTAATGATCTAATAGTTGTGTCCAAGAAAAACGTCTGCGATTCACTTAAGCGTAAATTATTTGAGCTTCACAAGGAAACATTTCCTAAACAGCTAGTTCCGTTATGTTATCGACCAACAGATACACGCAGACAAAATATACTTGTTGATATTGCAGCGGCAAACTGAGTTTGCCGAAAGAAAAAAAAACTCGTTCTTAATGATATCGGCGAGGTTCAGGTAGAGGCTGTACAACAAACGTTGTCGTCAAGCCCATCGTGCTGTACTCTGGGATATGCGATAACATCTGGATTGTTAATGATCGCATCGAATGGTCAAATTTAGTTTATCTGGCTGTGTCTAGAGTAACAAAAAATATCGCACTTACGCAGGGTTGTCTACGTATTGCAGTTGCCAAGAGCGTCACAAACAACAACAGCGTCACCAGGAATTACCAACGCAGTGAAGACAAAATTGATTATTCGCGAGATGACAAAAAAAAAAAATTTTCGCCAGTTAGATCTGGATGTGGAATTTGTCATGAAGCTGAAACAACAACAAAATAATCACTGCGCCTGCTGTAACACAATAATGTTGTGGCAATATTTTCCAAATTCGTAGCCAGGATCAACCTCTAGCAATTGTGGCCATCGCAGGCTGATATGTGTACCTTTCCAATATCCTCTTGAACTATAATAAGCCGACTCCATTATGTAATTGTTGGCGTTTAATTGCCAACTCCCAACTCTATTTTACCTTTCATCGCCGATCTTATCAACCAATTTGCGAGTGATTCTCCTATGTTTTTATTCTTTATCGAATTCAGCGTGTGAATTAACTTGACATCCGCGATATGTCGTTGTTGTAGATCTGGATTTTTATACGCGACATCATGAACAGAATATTTTCACGGGGCAGACATAAAAAAAACACAGATGTCATTTACGTTTCTCAGCCTTACACTCAGATTCACAAGGTATTAGAGATAACTGTAATATTTTGGTTATTTTTAACGGGGTTCATACACATACGCTTCGAAATATTCATCAGACATGGTGTACCGGTGACATGGACATAGGTACGGTTAAAGGTTTCTTTGCACATGCTCCAAAAAAAATCCCACATGGATTCATCACGATAAGTTTACACGATCAAGCAAGACGTTATCGAATTGGTCTAGATAAAATCTTTTATTAAAGAAATGCATTTGTTGTATAATGAACCAGAAAAACATTAACTAGATTATCTCTACGATCGAACAATTGCAGCAAGATGGTCTCGCGATTCAACTAGATGTTGAGAAAAATCAACGATGATTTTGAGATGATACAGCAGCGACGTGAAGAGGGCAGATACACACTCCAACGCAAAATGGGAATTGTCATTGGCGGATTTACACGAACGACATGATATAGTTAAATTTCTTCCATTGGCAAGTGCAATTGAAAAAATACTATTATGTTTGTCTCGACGATACGAAACTGGAGCGACTGTAAGTGCACATGAGAGACAGCTAAGAAAAACTTGTATTGGAATCTATTAAAATTTCCGCAGAACGAGAAGAATAGCCCAAACGGAAAAAAAAAAAAAATATTAAAAATTCACGACAAAAAATTAACGACAAAAGAAATGTTCGCTCCAGCTGCTGCAACGTCAGAACAATCCTGCGCTAACTGTACCATGAGATGTTGCCTATCGTTAGGATGGTTAGTAATGTCCTTCGCGAACATCATGGATGGACCGGCGAACCGTGAATACTCATTGGAATATCTTGCAAGACCGATAATTGTCATAGCAACATCAATGGTATCGAGACATGCTCTGATTTCTCTACCATCAGTAATATATCTGGCACTGTTAAACAATGCCATACTTCCGTTTTAACGAATCCACACCGTTCATTTGATACATATGTATTATCATCATTTTTCACAAGTTTACCATGAACTTCAATAAATGCCTCAGCGGGCAAGAAATACCATGATGTATCTTGGACTTGTAATTTGATTCTTCCACGTTGGTCTGGTTCTCGTGCTTCATAAGAATAATATTGATAACCACGCTCAGACTCATCCTTGAGTACTGGTGCATCCATGTCAAATGCGGGATCAGACACACGCTTGATCATTTGTATTATATTCGCTGCTGTCTAAAACGATGTTCTAACACTGATCAATAAGTGGTTGATCAGCGACGACGGCGGACCAGACCACTACCCGATACTGGGTTTGCGGTTATGTTTTTTCTATCTCCTCGGCAGCTTGTTTTGTCAGTGATGGCCCCACCAGCTAATTCTCTCAACCGCTTTTTTGCAGTCTGATTTATTATTTTGCTAACATTTGGTGGCATCACTTCGGTACTGGGAAGTTTTACTGGAATGCTTACTTCCGTGCTCGGCAGTTTTACTGGCTGTGGTTTTCGTCGTACTAATCGTGTGAGTCTGTCTTTGATCGCTGAGAATGCTTTACCAGTAACATTGCCAACAGTACCAATAGCCTTATCACGAAAAACTTCGATGGCTTTCATACCTAATTGTTTTGCAATCGGTATAGCTTTTGGGGCTATCCTACTAAATAAACCCTGAACAACATCGTCGAGTCCATCTCGGTAGATCATTTCATAAACCGGTAATCGTGAATTTATCACCCTGACGTTTTCAGGTCCACGTTGGGCATTGTGTATAATCATGTTAATTTGTTATCGCCGATCTAATTGATCACTCACTGTAGTAATCGTCGGTAATTGCATCGATCGGCGCCCGATAGACGCCACCTTCCATGACGCCACCGGTAAATAAACGCTGACAAATACCAGATGCTTCATTGATGATTTTGTGGGAATTGTTACCAGCTCGTCTTCCACCAATCAGAATTTCTGGTCAATCAACATCAGCGAGGATACTATTGGATAAAGTTTATCCTGATTCACCGGCGATTCAGGGATCACATTACCACCTTGTTTTTTTTACCACGTATGTCGCCAGTGGCAAGGCCACTTTCGGTTGCTTCTTCTTCCTCTTGAAGAGGCGGTCCAAATTGTGATCTTTTGGGCGATAATATATCTCCAAGCAATGGATGTTTAGCAGCTTCCCTTGCTCGTTTCTGAAATTCTTCAAATAAATGCTTATATTTCCCTGCGATTCAATTTATACGATAGTATTCTCAAAACATCAGAGGTACTTGGATCTAATTGTTCACGACGAATTTGATATCCTGCTGCAGCAGCCCCTACAGGGCTTTCTTGAAGTTTTATAAAATCTTCTTCGGTAAATTTGTCAGCTTGTTTTTTAACAGGCTTTGATTCAACAAGATCCCTCATTTTAGCGATTTCATCACGAGCTTGATCGATGCCCTCTATTGCTTGCTGTATTTCTTCCTGTAATTCTGGTTGAGCAGCAACTGCTTCAGCTGGAAGCTCTTGGAGAATTTTTTTTTGGGAGGGTAGTTCTTTTTGCTATTTTTTCAGTTGCTTTAGTTGTTGTTCCAACGCCGGAAGAAGATCTTTAGTGGGTTTTGTGACTGGTTTAAATAACTGTTCTGTATCCTCTGTAAATTCCACATGAGCATGCTGGCATTGTTGCAGTTGCTGGTTTACAGAATCACGGATGGAAGATACTTCTTAATTGCATCTAGTCGTTGTTAATTTTGTCGTAGGAGAATTCCATAGTAAGCGCAGAATCACTCATTATTATTATTACAACAACGATTTAATTACAGATCATTAAGTCAGCAGATACACAAAGTTTACTACATTACAGTAACATAACGTATTTTTTGCAACTACAATGAATTGCCTGATCACAAATTATACTCACAGTTTAGACATTGAACTGGTCACGTGAGTGACTGAGCTAAAAATAATTATGTGCGATTAATAACACGCAGGTTTCCCCACACGAGGTAACGTGGTTGAGGTCATTTGTCTGAGTGCGCTAAAACCGTATGCGCTGTTAATAACTCGCTGGGAATTTAAAATGTAAAAATCGATAATTATATACTAGTTGAAAAATCTCTACCTGTTACAATAAACATAAATTTTAAAATACTAGAACACTTGGTAAATAAATTATACAATCTAAATGCGTGTGCACGTTTAATTTTTTTAATATGTATTTGTGTATCTGTCTCTTCACTAATATAATATACTGATATATTCTCTGTGAAAACCACCGATTTTGCCTCAGGCTATTTAAGAACATTCTCCTGTTTTGCTTGACTAACTCTATCTGTGGACTACAGATACGAGTACGAATTTAGATATATCATTTATTTTTCGTAAATAACACTATTTATACTGATATATTCTCTGTGAAAACCACCCGCAGATTGTTTAGGAACATTCTCGAGCATTGTGATAGCAGACCTGTTTCGCCTGTGGACTATATATACCGATTCCTCCCCACTCGGCAATATACGTAGTACGAATTTAGATATATTATTTATTTTTTGTAAATAACACTATTTATATATTTTATTTCAGCTGAATATTCCACAAGACGGGATAGTTATAAATTATTTAAAACGTTATTGATTTATCGTCAGTAGGTATTTATATTAGGTTTTAACAAATATCTCTCGAAGTTGCGTAGCCTAGGGGTAGGGTCGTTGAACTTGGCATATTGCTGGCGGGTTAAACCTGAGGTTATTTAAGTGGGGGGCCGTAGCCCAAGCGTTCGAAAGTCAACCGGAAAACGTATTGATAGCTGACAATTTGCGCATATACATCACCAGTCTAAACTGGTGGCGGTGCGGTTTTGCACCACCTCGGGTTCACCTGGGGTTGGATATGCAAAATATTGTCAGAAATCAGTGCGTATCCTGTTGACCGTAGAACCATGGGGTGTGCGAAATTTATGGACAACCTTCTGAATTTCTAGTACTTCGTTTCGTATCTAGGAATTCAGCGGGGGGTGGGGGTGTCCATGTGACTCTAAAGGGGAACCACCTTCCCCCCACCCTTTTATGGTAATAATATACCGTAGAGGTTAAGAGCCCAAAATAGCCAGAAATAAATATAGCCAGAAATACATGAAAGATATAGCCAGAAATACAATGGAAAATCCAAAAGTAAAAATAGACCTCATTGAAGTGTACCCCATGAAGGGACCCAATGAATGAATATAAACTGGCACAAACAAAAATAACAGGGCCTTTTATATTCTTTTTTGCGTCATTTTTTCACCCCTTGCTATGTCATGATTTGTTCATATTCTGACTAAAAATCAAATAAAATAGCACATAAAAAACATCATGATGCGTCACATATAGCTTATGTTACCATACGTTGGTCATTCCAACGGTTCCGTGTATTTTCTGCGTCATTTGTTTCACCCATGTCTGGCGCCCCTTCCGTCGGTTGACCCACTGCGCTGCTAAGTTTTACAGCTTTGCTCTCAAACAGATCCATTGAATTTGTATCAAAATAATATGCTCCCATTTCAATTTGAGCATCGCTGGTCCTACGCTGTAAGAAATTTGCCGTGTACTGCGTAATAAAATCGCACGTACTAAAATAATAAACACAAGTAATCTACACAGGAATACTAATAAGATTTTGTCGTGGTGAAATGGAAATAGGACGCAGGTTATGAAATTTTCCTATAAAAATGAAAATCGGAAGGAGACTTGGTCACATTTCGAACTTCCTCGGTCTTTGATGTAACGTATGTGGTGCACCCCGCCAGAAGCGAATCATCAAACAGGTCAAAGTTACTTCTGAGGTTATTCACATGATGGAAATGGTTGAGTGATGCTCCGATCTTATTATTCCATATGAACAAAAGTAGTTCAGAAAAATAATTCTCAATTGCACCGAATTACATCCAAAGTTTTTTTCTCGTTTTGACGTCAAACGCCGAGAACGTTCTGATTGTGTAGAATATGCCCGTTGCACTCTTGTTTGTTATAAGAGAACATTTTTTGTTTGCTTTTATTATATTGGGCAATTTGGATATTTCAAATTGTAAATTCAGTTTAGAAGGTCTTTGACTTTTGTTTTCTTTTAAAAAATAAACCCAACAGGTTTATGTCAGAAATTGGACTTTGTTTTTGAAGGATTTACTCTTTGTCGAGTTTCATCTTTTTTTTGGGGGGGGGGGCGGCGATACATAAATATATGCTAGGCACTGCAGAGTCAAACTCGTGCTGATGTACCGTTGAAACCTATTCATGCACGCATACACGTCAGCTTAGTAAAGTTATCTGTTATGGACCGGGGTGCCCAAGTGGTCTAAAGCGTTTGCCTTTGCCGATCACTGCCATCTCGTTTCTGTCTGCGTGGGTCTGAATCTCGGGCTCGGCCAACGTGGTTGTGTGATAAAGCTTGTCGGTAGCTTCCCTTGGGCCGGTGGTTCTTTCCCGGGTTCTTTCTCAACCAGTTATACTGGCCGCCATGTAATCGAGTGCTGAAAAATGGCGTTAAACTCACAATGACAACAACATAAATTAATTGTAGCCATGTAGCACAGGAGTCTGACGTTTTATCAATAAAGTACGATGGAATCTCTGACAACACGAATCACCTTGTCCGTACTATAAATTAACTCTAGTACCGATAACGTGTTTTCGTGTTGTCAGAGATTTCATCGTACTTTATTGATAAAACGTAATACTCCTGTACATGTCGTTTCTATGCAATGCCACTCAGTTTTGCTATCCGCAGTTTCAATCGACTACACTTTGACGCTACCGTGTAGTTTCGGCGAATTCCGGTTACTAGAAAGACTTAAATACACTCAAAGGTACATGGATAGAAATATTTTTTATCAAAAATAATCACAAAGACGAGTGTCTTATGGTTTGTAATTGTTTGAATAACGAAAACCAAATAAACTTTGATTTAATTGATTTTGTTACTAATTATTTACCTTTTATCTATTTATACCACAATTCATGTAATGTCATCACTTTCTCGTACATAATTGGATATGTATGATTGTTACATCGTGGTGATGGTTATAGTTATCTTGAGGATGATCAAACACGGTGTTATTGCACGGATTGAGTAAATAATAAAATATAAAATTTATAGATGGATTAAATAGAGACCTGAGCAGAGATAAGGAATAGAACAACACGAGCCCCCCCGCCCCCCCCCTCTGCAGAATATAACAATTTAATCAATCATATAAACAAAATGAAATTGAACATGTCATATGAAGGATACACGTCTCTTAGAAATAATTAGTTAGTTTATTTAAAAAAATGCAATTAGCCGTTCTGTTTAAGTTCACAAGACAAATTTCATCATGAAATCGAATGAACGATCGAACTCAGTTGTTCATTATACCTGCAAAAAACCTGGTTGTTTGCCGGTCCCTCCATATTCAACGTTTCTGGCATTCCCTCTCTCTCTCTCTCTCTCTCTCTCTCTCTCTCTCTCTCTCTCTCTCTCTCTCTCTCTCTTAAACTTCTTTCGGGTCATCAACCATAATTTGGTTGTCTGCTCTCTTTTCCCACTGTATGTGTGCATATATGGAACTATTTCTCTTGTGCTTTCGAGATTCCCTCGCTTCTATCGTAGCAGATTCTCTCTGTACCTTGAAGGTTCCGTGTCCCTCAATCTTCCAGACACCCGTCCCTTGGATAATTTCTCACAAGAGATTACTTGCTACTCCCGCTGAGCTAAGATCTCTTTGCCTTCCAGTAGAAGCTTTAGCAGACTAATTTTACGAGAGAGAATACTTAAAATATTGAATTTCGACTGGGACCCCCCCCCCCCTTCCATTTAGCTTTGCCAATCAGGATTAAATTTATCTAACCACCAAAAATTAACAAACGGCTATCCAGGTTTGAGCAGCTCCTCATATTTCTGCCCTTTCTTAATAAATCGATTTTCTGGAAAGTTTAATTTTATGACACTTATTTCAACTGGCACAAAAATTGTCTCTGCATCATTTCAACTCATTTTTCCAGTGCTCAGTTCCAAATTCAGCTTGCTTCGTCCATTTGACTTATCGTTATCGAACGCACCCTAAATAAAATCAAGCGTGTCCCAAATAGGGATATTAAAACCACCAGTCTAGCGGTGTCACGCGTACCCTGCAACGTTCACTCATGCGTGTGTTGACATAACATCTTACAAAATTCACACTGTTACAATGATAAACGGCGAATCTTAATACATACACAGAACAAGATTAAGATCACTTAGCACCCTCGCCGCTAAGTTAGCGCCTTTGCTATTGGGCAGTATGCTATCCAAAATAGGATATTATCCGTATGCTGGCCAACTCGAAAAGTACGTCTGTGTGTTCAGAGTAACATAATAGCTCCAAACACTTTACTCTATTAATTTGTTTATTTTTATAACTTGCTAAGGCCAGTGTAATAAAAAAATATGTTAACGTGTTTTTGCAAAATGTAAAATAGCCCATATTTATTGGAAAACCTCAATTATCAAGTCTTCGGTTTGGAAAGTGTGTAGTTATGCACGTTGTCTAGTTCTTTAGTTTCATGTTGTTAGCAGTCCCATAATGCCTAAAAAAGTGATAGATTTTGAAAAACGCCGAAAGTTTTGAAGTTTGGAATAAGACTGGTACTTTGGAAAAGTACCAACAGATGACGCAGGAGTAATGGCATGTAACAAGTTGTAACTGAGATTAATATGCATGACATCTGTGATAAGGAAGGAATTTCATTTGCTTGTTGAAATGAATTTTTTAAAACTTAGTTTGTTTTGAAAGGTATTTATGAATATATTAATTTGTATAGGCCTATATGGTGCTTGCGCTGTTTGATATAGGACAGGGAAGTATAAACGCACAGATAAGAGTGTGATAGAAGCAGAAGTAAATGGAATAATGTAATTATCGAAGGGTTAGGTAGTGCCTGCATTTCGACATATCTGTATCTACATTCCATAAATAACATAGGGATGAAAGAATGCTGAATGGAAGAATTTAACATGTGTACATTAAGCATAAATAATAACAAGAGGCGTAGTTAAAATATAAGTATGTCAATTAAATATGAAACAATAAAATTGAAGAGTACGAGTTGTTGGTCCTGACATCAGATTTAACAATTTTAGCCCATTTCAAAACTAAATCAGTTAAAGCTGTTAAATGTTTGAAAGTCATTGTTCATCAGCTAAATAATGTTATAGACTAGAATACTGAAATAATTTCTGAAGGTCGCCAGCACAAAATGGATGGAGAGCGGAAAAGTATCCACAGAATGAAAGTGAAGAAAGGACCAGGTTGTTATGTGCATGAAGAAAGTTGCAACAAGAAGAAAAAAAAAAAAAGAAAAAAAATCATTGCATCAAGAATCAAAACAATGTGAGCTCAGCTCACACAGTGTAGCACCAAATGTCAA
>JAECUM010048724.1:0-18433 GCA_016617855.1 Megalonaias nervosa
AATTATACTTAAAAAAATATTACTCGAGCTTGATTGGTCTAACATAGATTTGATAATAAAATCAGACTTAATAAAGGCACGAGCTCATGGTGGAAGAAGACTGGAAGAAAGACGAATAAACGAAAATCATACTCGTCTTGACAAACTAGCAGAAAATAGAAAAATGAAAATAAAAAGAAGTAGAGATTTATATAATAGTTTCTCAAAACTATATATTTTTAAACATCTCGTTATGTACTACCATGACAAGGAAACCTTGGTTAAAATCGTCACTATGACTTCAGACGCAGATTTAATTATTAAAGTATACGCAAACGCAATTTTGCCAATGATACGTAAAAAAGACCCAGAATTTGATCCGATCATTGTTAACAAGTCTCTAAAGGTAATCAAAAGTTTAGACGATGAAATTAGCAATCTTAGTGATGATGAGCGAGAAAAGTTTTTTGCAGAAGTCGGTTAAACAAAGTTGGAAGTAAAGTTTGATTCTTATTATGACATAAATGAAGAAGACGATGTTCCACTCCCATCATTACAATACTCTAGACAATTGTCACTACGAAATTATTACAACGAAGTTAAAACAATACTCACATAACCATATGAGAAATTAATGCTAAAAGTAGCTTCTGCTGTTGGTCTTCTTACAATCGAACTAGATCAGCTTAAGAAATTAATGTTAGCAAATTTCATAGTCGCATATGCAATTATCAGACAACATCTTGTTCTCAAAAATTACACGTTAGATCAGTTGAGTTTAGTTTCAGGGTATATTGATGAAACAGAAATCGATTACAGTAATTTTGTAAATAAAACAGATTTGTATGAGAGTGAAGTAGGAAATAGTTTTGATTCGTACGCTTGGTTAAAGAAACAATATGTACTAACAGATAAACGATATGACGATACTTCGTCAGATGTTTATGATAAATATAGAGAGTTTACAGCTGATCCTAAAAATAATAAATTCCGCGAGTTTCTCGATTTGATTGCTGGTGATAGAACTTTTGTCTTTGTATAAAATATTGTATAATGAAAAAACAAATCGTCGATTTCAATCACATATCAGAAGAAATTCAAAAACAAGATGTGGACGCATTAGTAAAATATTACAAATTTTATCATAAAAACCTCTGGTGTGTAAAAGAATGTTATAAATACTATGGCAAAATACTTCGGATAATATCATATTTACCACTGCTAATGACTAGCTCTGGTATAATTTCAAGTGGAGCATCATTAAATCCGTTTTGTTAATAATATCAGGCGTTGGTGTTTCTCTTGCAACAGCGTGTAAAAAAATTGAACCTCGGCTTGTGACTAAAAAAAATGCCTGCAAAACAGCTAGTATAACTTACAAAAAATTACTTGTTCAGATACGATCTTGCTTACGAGGTGTAAAATATGATATGGACAATTTAATACGCGAGTTTCGCATTATTGACAGTATGTTAACAGATATTCTACCAATGAGAGTCAGCAGGTATGAAAAAGATTATCATAAAATATGGTTAGAACAGTAGATCATTATCAAATAAAATATCAACCACATTGTCAACAAATATCATTAAATCATCTGACCAACCTCTTATTCGTTCGTCATTTTCAGTTGCGAATAACCATACTGACCCATATTTTGGTGATATATGATATCTAACTTTTTTAATACAATCGCTTATTATTTTAGGTTTTATGCCAGCATAGCATGAGGCTGATTTTATTGAATCAAATCTCTTACAAAAATTTTTTTGTTAGATCAAATCCAACATGTCGGATTGCTGTTGACGGATAACCCATATTATATAATATTTCATTGTTTAATATGAAATTTTGTCTAAACTTTAAAATATAGTAGTAAATTAATAGGCTGATCCTGGATCGGTGGCCCAACTCCCCCAAAACAAATCAGGTAACACAAAGTGTTAAATTTATCGGGTACACAAAAAATATTTGACCCAACTCCCTAGTAAAACACTTTATGTTACCTGATTTGTTTTACTAGGGGAGTTGGGTCTCTGGTCCAGAATCTGTCTATTAGTTTACTACTTCCAACTGTTATACTGTTAGTCTTTAAACCCCTCCTCCGATCCCTTTATCTATTTGTCTATAGTTTTAATTTCATTTGTAACCAGCCGCAGTGAAAGATAAACATCTACTGTTGTGTACACGATTTGTTTTACTAGGGGAGTTGGGTCTCTGGTCCAGAATCTGCCTATTAGTTTACTACTTTGGATCCATAGGCCTACAATGTAAGACGCTGGGGGGGGGGGGGAGATAGATCGCACCATCCCCCAAACGTAACTGTCATTATTGATATCTGACATTGTTTGACTCTTGAACCCCTATAATATCATCACAGTCTTAATTTCATTTGCAAGTAGCTCCCTTATGTAGCCTAACATGCCAATGAACACGAATATGGAAAAGAAAAAAAAAAAAACCCGAAAACTGTTTACTCTTGAGTCGAGTTAATACTGTATAGGATACGTTACATTGAATTCGTTACATTGAAAACAGTAAATCCGAGAGTCATTTATATGAACAACAAAACAACACATCCTTTGCTTTGAACATTGAGCTTCTACTCAGAACACGTGTCAATGTAGATGAAACATTATGACTATGCGGTGGCATGCTCAAAACCTTATCTTAGTGGAATTGTTTGTTTGATGTTGACGTATCTATTACGCTAATGATAGAGAAAGCCTGTTCTAAAAAAAGATACATAACAGAAGCCCTCAGCAAGAACTCATACTCTCAAAATAAGAATCTAAAACTGATATGAAATATTTTCAAAATTACAAACAAAGATACAAAAATTAACAAAATTATAAAGCATTGCAATTATTAGGCTTTAACGTTATATTATTTTCTGCAAAATCACACAGCTGGCAGTTCATGCCACGATAAACTAAGAAACATCTTTTTCAAAGGAAGCAAACAAATGGTTGCAAATAAAGTTCAATCCCTCTAATATAAGTATCCATTCAGTGCAATAATGCAAAACTATTGACAGCATTTTCTGTTTTGTTCAAGAATGTTGTATAATTCTGGCAAGAAGCGTTATAAAGGCCGGTAAGGATTTATGGAATAAGGTAGCACTGAACGGTTTGGTAAGATTGGTAATGGATAAATTTGCGATTGAAGTAATTATATATTTTGTCTCCATTATTCTCGCTGTCTCTTTGCAATGGTGCCATAAAGATATCATTTTATGTTGCATGCACGTGAGAACGGTTCTATTAGAGCAGCGCATTTGATAACACTACTGGGGATAATCCTAAAAGGATTAACTTTGTCCTGCTAATCCTCTTACTGGTTATCTTAATCCGTCCTCTGGATAGTCTTAAAATGTTTATTGTTTTATGGTCTTGGAGCCTTTACTACGACAAAGATTGGCCTCAAAGATTTGACCCAGACCGTGGTAGAAAACTGTTGATATTAATTTAATGAACATTTACTACATATGCTTACTGTTAATGCTACCTTAATCAACATTTACCTGTTGTTAATACTACCTTAATGGACATTTTCCTATTGTTATTGCTACCTTTATCAACATTTAACTATTTTTAATACTACCTTAATGAACATTTACTTGCTGTTAATGCTACCTTTACGAATATTTACTTACTGTTCTGGCTTAATTAATCGTATTTTAATTTCATTCTTTAAACTGTTATTAGTAATATTCTGGAAATTAAAGGTTCAGAGGTAAAACTTATTACTAAATAACTAAGACCTAAAGAAACACGATCACCTCCACCCCCTCCCTTTTTTATTTAACAAACGGATGTACAAATAATGTGTGACTTTAAGTATACGCTTTACACTTCTTCACCGTAGTAACGATAGTAAAGGTAATAAATAGGAATTTAATGATGTTACTATTGATTCCTCTGTTGTCTGAAATTCAAATTACGATGTTGTCTTTTGAAAGAATTTCAAGATTAGTTAATATTACTTTTAATATGTTGTATTATACGCATTGGCTTTAGCTTATTTTTTCTGGCCTGTGATTTTTGTATTTTTTTCTGAGGTATCGCGGAAAGGATGATGAAATCTTGTTCCATCCGTTCCATCAATCTTCTCAGCAAAGCTCAAATAATTGCTGTAACAATTATGTCAATTGTATTAACCAAAGGATTTACCTCTACAGTGTCAGGTTGATAGTTTTGATCATTTTTATCATTCTTTAACGTGAAATGAACGAATTTGGATGATGCTATCGTTAATAGGTAAGTTCTTACTTTGGAAACAATCGTTTTCTATGATGTCTTATCTAATTGTCTTATCTCATTGCCTTATCTAATTGTCTAATCTAATGGTCTTATTTAATTGTCTTATCTAACTGCCTTATCTCGTTGCCTTATCTAATTGTCTTATCTATTATCTAATTGCCTTTATCTAATTGTCTTATCTATTTGTCTTATATAATTGCCTTATCTAATTGTCTTATCTAATTGTCTTAACTAATTGTCTTATCTAATTGTCTTATCTAACTGTTTAATTATCTTATCTAGGTGTCTATCTAATTGTCTTATCTAATTTCCTAATCTAATTGTCTTATCTAATTGTCTTTTCTAATTGCCTTATCAAATTGTCTTATCTAATTGTCTTATATAATTGCTTTATCTAATTGTGTTATCTAATTGTCTTATCTAACTGCCTTATCTAATTGTCTTATCTAATTGTCTTATCTAACTGCCTTATCTAATTGTCTTATCTGTCTTATCTAATTGTCTATCTAATTATTTATTTAATTGTCTTATCTAATTGTCTTATCTAATTGTCTATCTAATTGTCTTATCTAACTGTCTTATCTAATTTTCTATCTAATTGTCTTATCTAATTGTCTATCTTATTGCCTTATCTGTCTTATCTGATTGCCTTATCTAATTGTCTTATCTAACTGTCTTATCTAACTGTCTTATCTAATTCTTCACTTAGGGTTATAAGCTTATGATGTTCGTCCATTGGTGTCGATGAGGACCATTTATGTCATCGATTCACTTGGGGTGGGTCCAGAGATGGCTAATCAGTCTAATCCGGGCCCGGAAGAGTCTGTTGCAGTGGAGACATGGATGTGCGGGTTGCTGACTGGAAGATGCAGAAGTGTTGTTCCTGGATTTGCACAGAGCACGTTTTTCAGCTGCGTTCGCCAGACTTTTCTGCTCAAAGACTGCCGCACCGGCATTGATTTAACTGCGCCAAGCAGATCGATCAGCAGCGACACTCTCCCAGCTGTCAGGGTCAGTGCCAAAATTCTTCAGCGATGCCTTGAGGGTGTCCTTGTACCTCTTCTGTTGACCACCGTGAGATATCTTGCCTTTCTGTAGCTCTCCATAGAACATCTTCTTGGGTAGGCGTTCTTCCAGCATGCGGACAACATGGCCAGCCCATCGGAGTTGTGCCTTGCACAGTATGGTGTGGATGCTTGTCGTGCCGGCCTGGGTACCTCTTTGTTCGGTACCTTGACCTGCCATCTGATCTTCAGCAGTTTTCTCAGGGAGCTCAGGTGGAAGTGGTTCAGTTTTTTAACATGGCGGCTATACACAGTCCAGGTCTCACAATCATAGAGGAGGCTGGGGAGAACAACTGCTGAGTAGACTTTGAATTTGGTGGCAAGCTTGATTCCTCTCCTATCCCATACAGTTGAGCGGAGTCTGCCAAATGCTACGCTGGCTTTGGTAATCCTGGTGTTGATCTCATCGTCTATGTTTACTGCTTGTGATAGGGTGCTGCCAAGGTATGTGAATCTGTCCACATTTTTGAGCTTTTGGCCATTGACAGTGATGGATGGTTCCAGACAGTTTTTTCCAGGAGCTGGCTGATGCAGAACCTCGGTCTTGCTGGCGGAGATGGTGAGTCCAAAGCTGGTGCATGCTGTGGAAAAGAGGTCCATGCTCAGTTGCATGCCTGCCTCCGTACTGGAGTTGAGGGCACAGTCATCTGCAAACAGGAAGTCACAAATGTTTTCAACTTGGACTTTGGTTTTGGCTTGAAGCTTCCTCAGGTTGAACAACTTTCCATCCAGACGGTATCGAAGACCGACTCCCACATCACTGTCCCTGAAAGCGTCCATAAGCATGGCGGAGAACATGAGGCTGAAGAGAGCAGGGGCTAAGACACATCCTTGTTTCACACCATTCGTAACGTGAAAGGGTTCGGAATAATTACCCTGGTCCTGGACTCTGGCAAGCATGCCATCATGAAATTGCTTCACCATTTCAATGAAGACTTCCGGACATCCAAATTTGGCTATGATTTTCCAAAGGCCTTCCTGTCTGACCGTGTCGAATGCCTTAGTCAGGTCCACGAAGGTGGTGTATAGCTGGACATTTTGTTCCTGACACTTTTCTTGCATCTGCCTGGCAGCAAAGATCATGTCGATGGTGCCTCTCTTCTTTCTGAAGCCACACTGACTTTCTGGTAGTAGGCCATGATCGAGGGGCTCTGTGAGTCTGTTCAGCAGAAGCCTGGCGAGGACCTTGCCTGCGATGCAAAGTAGAGAGATTCCTCTGTGGTTGTCGCAGGATTGGCGATTTCCTTTGCGTTTGTAAATGTGGATGATGGATGCATCTTTGAATTCCTGGGGTATGCGTTTCAGCTTCCACATCCCACAAAACATCTCTGTTAGTCATTCCACTAGCTTGGGCTCACCAGACTTGAAGATCTCAGTTGGGATGGAGTCTGCTCCTGGAGCTTTCCCACTAGACACGAGCTCAATGGCCTTGTGAGTTTCCAGCACTGTTGGAGGGTCAGCCAATCTCTCGTTGATCTCCACCTGTGGTAGGCTGTTGATCGCTTCATCGTTGATGGAAGAGGGTCTGTTGAGGGCACCGTCAAAGTGTTCCGCCCAGCGCTCCATTATCTTCTCCTTCTCGGTTATGAGAGTGCTGCCATCGGAGCTCAAGAGTGGGGCTGTGCCTGATGTTACTGGGCCATAATCATCACGAAGAGCACTATAGAAATTTTTCATGTCGTGTCTGTCGGCAAAAGACTGAATATCATCAGCCTTTTTGGCTCAGCCATGTGTCCTGCATCTCGCGCAGTTTTTTCTGCACTGCTTGGAGAACTCTGCTGAAGGCATCTTTCTTTGCGGCGGACTTGGAGTCGATGCTGAACGCACGGTGGAGACGGTGCGTCTCCTCTAGCAGGGACTGTATTTCTTCACAGTTCTCGTCAAACCAGTCTTGGTGCTTTCGCGCAGTGACGCCAAGGGTTTCAGATGCAGTAGAGTACACCAGTTGTTTGAAGGCTGCCCAACATTGTTCTATGTTATTGGTATCAGAGTCTGTGGTTTCTAGCTGGCTTGTCAGAGCTTCAGACAGAGCTTGCCCATCGTTCAAGTCTTTCAGCCTGGAGACGTTGAGGCGTTTTGGGACTTTAATTCCCTGTGGACGTCTGGGAGGTTGAATTCTTAGATTCATCTTGGATATCAGTAGCCTGTGGTCTGTCCAGCAGTCAGCACCACACATCGTTCTGGTCACACGGACATCCTGCCTGTCACTCCTACGGACTAAAATGTAGTCGATCAGATGCCAATGCTTAGACCGTGGGTGCATCCAAGTTGTTTTGTTACGGTTGGGCAGACGGAAGACGGTGTTTATGATCAGGAGATCATATGTTGCGCACATCCTCAAGAGCAGATGTCCATTGCTGTTGCACTTGCCATTGACATGTCTACTAATAACTCCCTCCCACGAGATATGGTCCGCGCCAACGCGGGCGTTAAAATCACCAAGAATTATCAGTTTATATGACTTTGGTACTGAAGCAATCAGAGCTTCCAGATCCTGGTAGAACTTGTCTTTGACTTCCTTCGAGTTGGTCATGGTTGGTGCATAGACACTAATGAGTGTGGCTTGCTTTTTTCCAGGTAAGGGTAGCTTCAGCATCATTGGTCGGTCATTAATTCCCTTTAGTAAGCTGAAGAGCTTATTCACCAGACTCGTCTGGACAGCGAAACCAACTCCAGATTCACGGCGTTCATCAGTGCCACGTCCACTCCAGAAAAAGGTGTAACCAGCTCCAACTTCAGTCAACTGGCCCTCGTCGGCCAAGCGAGTTTCACTCAGGGCTGCTATCTCTTGCAATCAAGGCAGTTCTTCTCTCTGGTCTGTCAGCCTCTGCACGATCCAATAAAGTGCGTATGTTCCACGCACCAAGGGTGAGGGAAACCTTTCAGGTTATCTTTGTGTTTCGACCGCAAGAATGGGATTCCCTCCAGCCGCGGTAAGCTGGTCGGGGTAGTTGAAGCAGGCTTTTTTTAGGGCACCTTTTCTAGCCCCTTCCTCAGGCTACGGAGGTAAGCAGTGCTATCCTAAAGAGGTCTGCTTAGTCGCTCAAACGGCTGCCGAAATCCATTTCTGCTTCAGGTCAATGGAAGACGACCCTATGGCCTGAGCCGACTGCGTGCAGGTCCGCTACTACGGCTGCTAGTACATCCACACCTGCCGCGTCGCACCTCGCCTATCGCCGCAGGACTTGAGTACATGTGATGACATAAATGACTTGCGCGTCAGCCTCACTCTCTCGTCCAGGCCCCACTATGTCCAGTGGCAAGACATAGTCTAGACGGTTGGAATGGAGACTGGATGCAGTGGATGACCAAGGCGTCCTGCGTGTCTTGCCATGCTCTTTGCGCTCCACGTCGCTTTGCTGGGTCCGCCTTCCTGCCCGTTGACCAGCTGGTGGTTCCTCCGCGCAGTCCGTCGGGTCCAGTCTTCGCATGCTATGGGTGACAGGCCCTAACTCACCGAGGGTTTGAGACCCTTCGGCTACCCTCAACCTGGTTTAGCCGGCCAGTCGAAGCCGTTGCCCGTGGTGTGGTCGCTGCGAATGTTACAGCTTCTTGGAGCCACAGGTGAGAGCTAAGCGCCAAGTGGGGACCAAAGGTGGGCTAGCTACAACCACAGGAGTGCGACTGCTACCCCCAGCAGAGGTACTACCCCTCCAAGAGCACCCCTTCCACCGCTAAACCGGCACATAAATTTGTGTCGCCCTTGTAGTGCACAGCGTATGTTAAGAATTATAAATGAGGAAGTGACATTAAATTACTACATTCTGTGACGTCGTTTTATTCTCAATTTTTTTCTTTGTCAAATTCAAGATGTCTGAGCAAATTTTATTACTAGGTTTTTCTTGCAATCACGACCACATTAAAAATTTCAAATTATAGAGAAGAAGGATTATGTATTAAAATAAGCCTAAAGCGAGTATTATGTTCGGAAAAGTTAAATGAATGCGCCTTTAATTTCTCAGCTAGATAAACCTTTTGTGGAACTCATTGTCAATTAACTCCATTAGATCCGTGACAAATATAGAATAGGTACAAATATATGCATATCAAATCTGGGCAGGAGAAATGTTATAAAACTAAAAGTTGAATAAATTCCATATGCTTAGATTCAAACCTATAATTTTCATTAGAGAAATATGCCTGATACAAGCTTCTGGGTGGAGAAAACTATGCAAACTCTTATATATTCTATTTTATGTTCACGCATTTCTAGTTTGTTTCCTATTTTTCCATGTTATTAGTTCCGTGAATCCAATATCCACCTGTCACGGAATTATGTGTACTTAATGTCATTGAATTATATATGAACAAAAATATCCTCGGGTTTCATTGTCGCGTACAGCGTTACCTGAGGGTAAAATATTTCTAGATGTGGTTATTGCACAATACCGAGTTCTCTTTGCAAACCCAGTTATCTCAAGTTCACAGGCTGTGGACTTGACTATAAATGGGATACTTATTAAGTTAAATCTCGCTGCATTAACACAATTCAGATGAGTTTTGTATTGAGTCTCTTTATTTTACGGAATCAATCGTCGGCTATAGAACAGGGAAATCCTAGTCAAGTGATTATTACATCATTTGTGACCCCACCATGTTATGGCGAATGGGGAGACAAATAATGTAATCCCGCGACTGTGATTTCCTTGTCATAGTACAAACAATGACATAGATTATTTTTGTCGTCCAATATTTTCCAATTAAATTAAAATAACCATCCATCCTTGCAGTTTAGATAGCAGATTCAAAACACAGAATTCATCAGGTGCTTCTCACTCTATATAAAGGTCATCAGGTCTTGTACTCATTTAAGAAATCTGAATAATTACGTAAGTAGAATCTAGCCATATATGCCGACCTTAGAAAAGGAAAAAAAAATCAAGAAAAAAGTTATAATTGTTATGTGTTGGAAGTATTGCGCAATGAGCGTCTCTAGCCACGTGCTTTCTTTTTTCCAAATACATGTGCTGCGCAGTAAGACGAGTAATTTAATGAAGGTGACCGCGCGACCCCAAGTACAAGTTCTAAGCATGTAACATACAATCGCTTGATATTATTACTTTATTATCACATTTTAATGGATGGATGTCGTATGAAATTGACAATAAATAATTAATGTCTTTTATACGGTTGAGTTTTAACTTTTATCAGTTCTAATTTGGAAAATGTTCTATGGTAGGCAACGGTATGATAATGTGCCTACTGTCAACAGTTCTAACGAAGTGTCTAGTGACATCAAGAAAGTTCTAATTCATGACTTTCTTTGAAATTATTTATTCTCTATTCATGAAATACAGCAAGTGTTGCTATCACTAGTGCAATGATACGCGACAAGGAAATCCTTTGTGGAATAGTATGTGGACTGATGAATGTACCACATTGGTTGATAAAGTCCAGTTTTCATATGCAATCCCTTTATTATATTTTATTCAAATGGGGTGTAATGTGAATGTTCGACAAAGGTCATAAGAAACCAGTTTGACATAACACATTTCCAATTTTTGCTGGCTTTGCAGTAGCACTTAAAGAGAGTTTAGTTTTGTGTGGTCAGTGATGTGTATTGCCTCTGTATCTTGCACTCTATCAAATAGTTCTATGTGAGTGTATGTGTATTACGTATATGTAATTTAATTATTTGTGTGTTAGTTTTAAATTCTTTTTCATTTTATTTTTTTTTTTTTTCATTACATTTTATTGTAATGATTATTTTCACGGGATTCGATATTTTTTCAAGTAAATTCTGTTTGTATAAAACGCAAAAGGTGTTACATTAGCACTATTTTTAGCTCACCCTGGTTCATAGATTTTGTAAACATCAAGTGAAGACGATTGGCTATTGCCAAGGTCATTTCAGCCCGCATGTTAACTGGATTGTAAACAGCATTTCTTTTTTTTATATATTTGCAGTGTGAGAATTTGGTTCTTAGATAGGGCTGTTCTTGCTACGTGACAAATTTCATTTTTTTATTGCGCTGTTCAAGTTTTAAGAGACCACGTGACCCATCACGCGGGAATGGTATGATGTTTTAGTTGGGTTTAATACCCATTCTGAGAGCTTTTCAGTTAGTCGTTCTTAACACCTTGAGGGAACAAAGTGTTTCTAATTGTTGTTGCCAGTTTGTTTTTCATCTGTTTTTTGGGGGAATTTAATAATTTATTCTCTAGAAAACTAAACAAGTGTACTTTTTTTTAAAAAAAAGTTCTGGGAGAAAGAAATTCAGTGGAAATTTATTCTGGAAATCTATACGGAAACATAAACTGTGATTCAATTGAGGATCTGTTACCATCAGGACAGACATCATCTGACGTCATCGCCTCCATATTGGAATTTCATTGAGATTCGAACCCGGATACAATTAGAACTGTTTAGTGATAGGACTTACATTTTTCAATCTTAGGATTAAATTTTGGATTATATTCACAAACCGTAAGTCCTCTTTCCAATTTTTACATTGTTTTCTAGGGAAATAAATTATTTTGTTAAAATTTACAAAGCTTGCTGGCTTCACTCTTTTCTCTTGTTATTTTTGTACCAGCTTACACGTAACTATATATATATATATATATATATATATATATATATATATATATATATATATATATATATATATATATATACTATATATATATATATATATATATATATATATATATATATATATATATATATATTTGTGTGTGTGTGTGTTGCTGTTGTTGTTGGATTATATAACAACTCCGTCAGACACAGCAGAAGACATCAAGCTATCCTGCAGCAATCTTCTCCACCAGTTTTCCAATAGCATTCCAATAGCATTAGCGTTCCAATAGCATTCCAATAGCATTAGCATTCCAATGGCACTCCCACTAAAAGGTATTTAGGTCCAGTAAGCCGATTTACAAGCGACACGACTCGTCCAAATATATTTTTCATCGAATATCACACTTTCAAAAACGGAAAAGCACAGTTGCATGACCTTATATGAGGTTATCAGGACAACATATTATCCTCACTACCCCAGATATCTCACAGGACGTATTCGCTATAGAGGTTTGTGTATTTTTAAAAGAGGGACTGAATAACACGGAATTGTTTGCATTGGCAACATACACAGTGGAGAACATTTCCGCATCTCTCTAATCTAAGTCCACCTAATATGACTGAAGTTTCTTTACAGACGGTAATTATGTAATTTGTGCACTATCCATCGCAGACAATTGATCAAAACTGCTGTTCCCATGTGCCCGAGAAATTAACCCGAACTAGTCCAAAGTATAATATGTTTAGCATTAATAAAATATAGAAAAAGGTTTGGGTTTTAGTGTTTTAAAAAATATTCAAATATACAAAAGATCCTTTTAAATAACTAGGATAAAACGTAAGGAAAAAACATGGGAAACTTCACACACAAAATCAAGCCCTACACAAACCCTATACAACGTGTGCAGCTGCAGAGCGGAACCATAGAACAATCAAGGGACAAAACTCTTTTCAATATTGGTAACAATCACATAGCAAGCTGTCTTCCTTGGTCTTTACCCTCGCACTAATTTCTGTGATCATATTTAACAGGACTATTCAATGATAAAATCGCCTTGTGTCTAAGATTGCGAGTTGTACTAATGAAGAGAAATATTAGCAATCAGAAAGAATTCCCGACAATTCGGACAATTTATGTATGTATATTTTGTCATTTTGCATTTTGAATAAATATTCTCAGTGAGAATCCTGACTCACAACTTTTATTCATTTCATTACAAAACGGTTTCTACAAGTAAAGTGTCAGTAGTGTTTGTCACTGTTGTAGTCTCTCACCGGTCTGTTTGCATGAATAGGTGTGTAATTAAATATAGTTTTCCCTGTCCTTCCACTATATTTGTCCATCCCTATGAAAGTTCATTTATCTGGTTTCCTGTACCTGTATATTTGTATGACATTATGCAGGAAGGAGCAAAAACAAAAATATATCATAGTCATGACCCTTTGAGTGGGTGATGTATGATGGCTAGTAAATGATGTAAATGAACATCCCACCTTCCGTTTGTATGCGTGATGGTATGTTGGATGATGTCTATAAGGACATTAGCTACCTAAATTCATGTTATATGTATAATGGTATATTGGACAGTAAGTCTGTCTGTTTGAGCAACACAGTTCCATCTCGTTTTATTATTGGACAGTAAGTCTATCAATATGAGCAACACCGTCCATGCTCGTAGTATATATAATGGTATATTGGGCAGTAATTCTATCTGTTTGAGCAACACCGTCCCATCTCGTTGTATGTATAATGGTATATTGGACAGTAGGTCTGTCTCTTTGTGAAACATCGTCCCATCTCGCTGTATGTATAATGGTATATTGGATAGTAAGTCTACCTGTGTGTGCATCACCGTCCCATCTCGTTGGATGTATAATGGTATATTGGACAGTAAGTCTGTCTGTGTCAGCTAGATCGTCCCATCTCGTTGTATGTGTAATGGTATATTGGATAGTAAATGTATCTGTGTCAGCTAGATCGTCCCATCTCGTTGTATGTGTAATGGTATATTGGACAGTAAATATATCTGTATGAGCACCAACGTCTAAGCTCGTTGTATATTTAACGATATACGGGATAGTAAATATAATTATATGACCTACCTCCCTTCAGTGTTGGAAGGCATTTTGGACAGTACGTCCAGGCAAATGAGCAACCTATTTCAGTATCTAAAGGGTCCATATGTTTTATACGTGACCGTAATTGCATTCCAAGAAAAACATAAATGTCACACATTCCTTTTACATGTCGAGTGGTATCTTGGATATTAAACAAACTTCTATGAACTATTCCCTTCCATTTATATGTGTGTAATAGCAAATAAGTGTCCGTATGTGTATAAGTCTGTATGAGAGTTTAGTCCCTTCGCGCGCGCATCACATTTTCTCAAATTCTTCTTTATTTCCTTTTTACTTTCATAATTGATTCCATTTATATATTCTGCTGTCATTTTTATTATCTTTTTTAACTTTATCCTTTTTAAATTTTATTAAATGTTAAATTATGTTTTAACAATTTTAATTTTGGGGTTTTTGTCATTTGATTTATTTAAAAGTTTTCAACATTTGTACAATTAATTTTAATTTTAATACATAATGTCCTTTTACAATTTTGAATTTGTAAAACTTAAAAAAATATTAATTTTATATTTCCTTTCACGACTTTTAATTTTAAAATTTTACATTTAAATCTTTTCAAAGTTTCTAAATATAAAACTTTCGTCTTTTCGAAATTTTAAAAACCAATTGCAATTTGTCGGTATAAATTGTGCCCATTGTTACGTGTTCTTTACAATTACTTGATATTCTTTACAACTTAAATTTATGGTGGGGGTTTCTTGCAATATTTTTTCCCAATATTGTTATCGGTCTCTGCTAAGTTCCGCTCTATTAGCTTTATGATGTTATTGTTACTTTAATCGCAGCCACATTCATACAAAATCAGGACATTTATTACTTTCAGGTAAATTCCGTCACAGTTTCAAACTTTTAATATTACTTTTAGTCTAGAAAACTTCAAGCGACTATTCTGTTAAGTTTTGTTTTTTATGAGGTTTTGTTAACATTTTGTTACTACTAAATTCCATTTCAGTTCCGTAGTTTTAGAATTACTTTATTCTCTGTCTAATGGAGGCCATGTTGAGCATATGGCACAAATCACACATCCTTCACCTAGATAACCTCATTACAGCGGGTGTTTTGAATTGCGCCAAATTACGTGCACTTTCTCTGGCAAGTACAGGATGTCCCAGTGCCTCCTTATCGTCAGGTTAGTAAAGATTGCTGAATTGTCATTATGTTGCTTAGACAGACTCTCGTATTGTTTTACATTCTTAAATTCTCATCAGACCCCATTATCCCTAAACTTTCAATTCATATCAAATTGACGGTACCGCCAAACAGGACCCCAAAGTGCCCTATAGTGCTAAGCTTATAACTCTGTTACCATTAAATTCCACTTGTCCTAAAATAGCCATATTTGTCTCCATCATGACCCTGTAACTTCTGTTCGACGAACTTTCATTGTGTTGTTTATCGATTAATTTAAAGTGTACATTTATAAATTTGTTGCGCTCTCGAAATTTATGTGAATAATATATTTGTTAAATGTAAGCTTAGGCAACGTAAATCAATTTAAAAATATTAGTATATTTATTTCCATGCAATTTATTAAATCCATAACAGTTTTGATACAAATTCACAAGGAAAATGCATCATCACGAGGCGTGATTTCTAAACTGTGCAGTGCAATCTTCCAATAATAGCAAAATACTTAAACATGTGTTGCGCAAATATATTAAATTTACAATATGAGTAATTTTAATTTCCATGTAAAATCTAGTACATACAATATTATTATTAATATATAATAACTGGTTTAAACAGAAAGATAATGTAACGTATTCTTCTAGTAATGTTAAAATGCATAGTTATGCGTATTACACTTTGCATAACGAAAGAGAATGTGTGATAATTGGAGGGCTGGGTAAGGAGTTTCCAACCCCACATACGCTAGTCTCAGACAGAAAAAGGACCACCTACCTTAAAGCCACAGCAATACACGGTAGAGTGGACAAGCATACGGCAGTCCTGCTTTCCCTATAGCTGTAAACACATGTATTCCCTATCACAGTACAAATCTCAACTGTTTCCCTCCTGTATTATTCTGCAAGACATATCATCTATCCCCAAGGGTAATTTCCCACTGAAGAGTTCATTATTAAATTGCTGGGAATCTTGTCAAAAATAGCATCTCACGCAGATTTCCCACTGTATGGGTTTAGTTGACAATATGTCGAGCTTTAGAGCACAGTTTTACATGGAAAGCTTTCTCAAAGCTAGTCTGTGTAAGTGGTCAATGATATAGTTCGTTATCTTGTATCGTGATTTGTGGATTAGAGGAAAGGCAAAATTATGGCCCATTGTTTTCTGTTCAGCTGTATTGTTCCTGTGATTATGATCGTCCAAGTTATGGTCGGTGGTGGAGATGGAGGTAAGGGAAAAATATACTTTGCAATTGTTAATGTAATTACGATTTTAGTTGTTGTAAGTGGCAGAATCTGCCGTACGAATATAATTTAATGTGTAAATTTAGTGAAACTTTGATACAATATTTTTGGACTGAGTCATTTTTGTTTGCAATTGGGTCATAAGTGTTTTGCAAACGCGATCTAGTAATGAAAGACAACTTCGAGGAACACAGATAATCAAAGCTCTAAAAATATGACTTTATATCAAAATAAATAAACACGAAGGCCAGGGCCTGTACGTGACTTTGTATACATAACATAAATAACAAGACCAGAATCTGTACATAGCCTTGTATACAAATAAATAAATAAAAAGACCAGGATCTGTACGTGACTTTGTACACAAATAAATAAATGACCAGAAGGCCAGGGCCTAAATGTAACTTTGTATACAAAAAATAAATAACAAATAAATAACAAGACCATGGCCTGTACGTGACTTTGTATACAAATAAATAAGTAAAAAGACTAAGGTCTGTAGATGACTTTAAATATAAATAAATAAATAAATAAATAAATAAACAAATAAATAAATAAATAAATAAATAAATAAGGAAAGAAAGAAAGAAAGAAAGAAAGAAAGAAAGAAAGAAAGAAAGAAAGGAAGAAAGAAAGAAAGAAAGAACTGGACCAGGGCCTGTACGTGACTCTGTATACAAATACATAAATATTAACAGCAGGGCCTGTATATTACCTTAGATAAAAAATGAATAAATAACGGGACTATGGCCAGTACGTGGCTTCGTATACAAATAAATAAATAACAAGACTATGGCCAGTACGTGGCTTCGTATACAAATAAATAAATAACAAGACTATGGCCAGTACGTGGCTTCGTATGCAAATAAATAAATAACAAGACTATGGCCAGTACGTGGCTTCGTATACAAATAAATAAATAACAAGACTATGGCCAGTACGTGGCTTCGTATGCAAATAAATAAATAACAAGACTATGGCCAGTACGTGGCTTCGTATACAAATAAATAAATAACAAGACTATGGCCAGTACGTGGCTTCGTATACAAATAAATAAATAACAAGACTATGGCCAGTACATGGCTTCGTATACAAATAAATAAATAATAAGAAAGCCAGGGCCTGAATGTAACTTTATATACAAATAAATACATAACAAGACCAGGGCCTGTATGTCACTTTGTATTCAAATAAATAAGCAAGGAGGCCAGGGCCTGAATGTAACTTTTTATTCAAATAAATAAAAAACAAGACCAGCGCCTGCAGGTGACTTTGCATACAAATAAACAAATGACAAGACCATTGCCTCCATGTGTTTTTGTAAACAAATAAAACAATAACAAGACCAAGGCCTGTAGGTGACGTTGTATATAAATAAATAAACACGAAGGTAGGGCCTGTATGTGACTTTATATACAAATAAATAAGCAAGAATGCCATTGCCTGTACGTAGTTTTGTATTCAAATAAATAAACAAGAATGCACATGAACAGAATCCAAGGAAACATTAAGAAATGCAAAACTTTGACCTTGAAGTCTTAACTTAAATATTCTATATTCACGAACTTTACGTCATAAGTGTGTCGCAAAAGGGACTGATAGGCAAATTATAATTTGTATCCAAACACCTTAAGAAACTTGTCCAAGGCGCCATCGCCGCTAAAAGAATTACTGCAATGCATGAGCGTCCGCAGAAGGTGGTGGCGGGACGGGGTGAGGAAGAGGAGGAAATTGCCCTCCCTTAACTTATTTTCAAATAAAGTCGATTGTGCTTTGTGTGTGTGTGTGTGTATATATATATATATCACTTTGACGTTGCCTTTCCACCACAACCACCACCACACACAATAAAATTCTGTGGACGCCAATGCTGCTCTATTTGGCATTCTTACTTAGCAAAAGCGCCTATAGATCATAGAGTTAGTACACTTGTATTCACATCGTCTGTCTGGTGTTTGATCCTCGATTTTCAACACTGTATATGTAGGTCGACCATATACTGTTGACCGTTCTCTCTGGAATCTCCAATTTTCTTACCTACGAAAATCTTACGCCAAGGTATGAGTAGCTGCCAGTAAACTATATATATATATATATATA
>JAECUM010048725.1:0-16867 GCA_016617855.1 Megalonaias nervosa
TGATTATATACAATGAAGATTATGATTATATACAATGATGATAATGGTTATATACAATGAAGATGATTATGATTATATACAATGATGATTGTATGGTTATGAAATATATACAAATGGTGATGACGAGGGAATCTTGTCTACGTCCAACAGATTTTGTACACTCTCCCCCCATACAAAACCCGGGGAGTGTAAAAGGTACACCCCTCAAGGGTGTATGATAGGAGAGTGTATTTTGTCTGTTGTGGATTTCGAGGAAATGCTCCGGGTTCCCCCAATTAAATAGCATCAGTCGCCAAATGCAAGATAATATCTTTAGCATTTTTGGAGACTCGAACACGCGAGAGTCTGTAGAGTTCGATCTACGTCCAACCGTCTTACCATTTCGGCCATCGTTCTCTTATCAATAATACAGTTGAATTTAAGTAATATATAAAATTGCTGCTTCACTAACAGCGATGCTTACAGAAAACAGATAGATCACTAAATAATTAACGAAAAACGATATATATCGTGACCGTAGGGACTGAAACATCATTTTTCTGTCTAAAATGGAATTTTATATTTCTAGTTTCCAAAAAATATATATAATTCTGTATAACACTGAGTCTATGCGTAAAGCCGTAACAGCGGATATTGATTTAGTCATATAGCGGATGTTCTTAAAATAACCTACGCACAGCCGTTATATGGAATAATCAATATGCAGCCACAGCCTTCTAGATAATAGATTTCGATTATGCACGGATTTTATGTAAACAAAAGAATAGTATTATAGACATCCGGATATTATTTTTTTTTTTATAATAAAAAACGTATTATAATAACGCATTATGATTTCACATACAGGTTTATATTTAGAACTTCGTTTCTCGTGTCCAGAATGCGATTACTTTGGTCTGTAAGTTTAAAGTGTATCCTTGATAATAACGGATTATGAACTTGCAGATACACGGGATTAATTGGCTCTGATACAATTAACGAACAAGGAGGGACCAACGGGCTAAAACTGAATAATATGTACCCTTGCTGAGCCTGGCTAGATTTAGAAAGATCTACCTGATAGCTACCTTCAATAACATCACATACCAGATTGACTGCAATTGTTGTTGTTATATTTACAATGCCTGGCGATATATGACGTCCGACACCAAAAGGGTCGTTATTGTGTTTTAGTATAACCGGTGGTGGGGCTATTTTTTTCCACGATTCAATTACTCCCTTATAATATTCTTCAATAAGATCATTTAATGATTTCTTCATTTCAGCGTTATTTAAATCTGGTATAACAAATGTTTCTAAGTCTTTTTCTGTTATTTTATAATGATCAAGGAATACTTGTTTAGATTCTGGATTTGTGTAACTATTTCCATCGAGTTTAGTCGCAGTGTTTATAATACTTCGATTGACGATGTATAAATCGAATAAGACCCCATTTAAATGTTTTATTGACTCAATTATTTGCTGCTTTACACTTTCATTATAATGTTGTGATAATGAAATAAGTAAATTTCTTAAATCATTAAACGTTTTATCGTATTCGGGTTTAAGAGTATCTAAAAAATGTTTAATAAATCCTACATCAACAGTATAGAAACTAATCTTTGTCTTGGTGTCTGTGTTAAGAATAAATAATGCTTTATTCAACTTGGGGATCCTTTTACCGTCAAAATCAGTAAAGTAATATCTATCGTCGTTTGGAAATCCAAATCTTGTATTACTCCATGGTTGTTTTCCTCGATATTCTGGATCTTTAATGAATTTTTCTTCACTCGTTTTAAATTCTTCTATTTTTGGTTCTGAAACTCCATTATAAACAGGTGCGACTTCAGGCCATCCTAACACTGACCTGATGGAACTTTGATAAATATCTACGAGGTAATCAGGAGAATTTATTTCAATCACCGCTGATAGTGTTGGTTCATGAACAGTGATCGCTATTTTAGATTCTTTCCCTGTGATAGATTTAATTCTGCGTTGGAATTCATCATTAATCTGTTCTATTTGATAACTGCCTGTTGAAATTCCAACAACTTGCCAATCAGGTGTTCCATCTGGTTTATTTTTATTCGCAAATACCAGTGAATTATTTGGTTGTTGTCCACCAAACGGTTTTGATCTAATATTAGGCCAACTATGATAAACTCGTAATGGCGCTAATGCTATTTCCTTTGCTGGAATTGCAGTCGGAAAATTAACGCTAAATTCAGGATTGGTTGAACTTAATGATATCATAGTAGTTTTTGACGGTGTTGTATTAGCTACGATCTGCTGAAGTAATTCGCGCGACTCTGACGTTATTATTATCGTTATTATTTAATTCTCCATCTTTCCGTTATTGTCACTAGCGATTATGAATGCTTCATCGTAGGTTTTCATTATCGTTACAAACTCCTCATCAGATATTTTACCATCACTGAGATACGCTGAAATATACGAGCATAATTTAGTGTAGGCGGCTGTTGCTGTGTGCAATTTCATTATGTACTCGTTTAGTTTATCATTTGTACACGTAGATATTTTCTTAGAGATAATACTGAAAATACCTGCACATGTTGTTGCCGTTGAAACTATAATTGTTACAACTGCAGGCGCTGTCATCGTTATTGTTGATAGTAATAATCCAGTTCCAGCAATAACAGCAGAAACCGAGTATACCATTATATCAATAACAACCATACGTCGACGATATTTTTTTACCTTTATCGTGTAATCGTCGATGATATTTTTTAGTTTAGTTTGACACTCACATACTTGAGCGTATCTGTGACGTTGAACGTCGATAAATGACTCTTGATTCATTATACTTATCTAGGTAACTAATTGAGGAGTTTCAGCTACAAATTCGATACACCACAAATAAAACACAGAGCCTAATCTTTTATTATCCGCTACCAGCATAAACGTTTCTTTAGCATCTTTGTTTAATATTATGGATACAGTTCCAGAAAAACTATCGGTTGAATGACGCCATGTAAATGTGGTAAATATAGTAAATTTTTCAGCACAAAATATAGATAATCTATATACACCAGTGACCTCTGCGGTATGTTTAAGGGTGTTATTTTCCGGTGTCCATGTTGCTTTTCCTGATGCTACTGTGTACACGATATTAATGATCTGCTTATGAGGAATTTTAACGAGATTAGTTTTTTGAATAATGTTAGGAATACCACTAATGATATCGTTGAGTCTTGCGTTAATGTCAACGAGATTAATAATAACAGTTGGTGGAGTTCCAAAAAATTCGTTAATAACTCTGTTTACATTTCTACGAAAATTTAGAAATGTTAGTATGTGATTATTATATTCAGTTCTAAATGCGGCAATTCCATCATTGATAGTCGTTAACGAAGTCGTTATTGGAATTTCCTTATCGTCGACGTATTTCTTCGTTGCAGCGTCGAAATCTGTTTCTGGTGTTCTGAGATTATTAATACCAATATTATTCATGTCGAGAAATGCACGCATTATACCACCGCGCACTGACACGTATTTGGATTCTTGATCGTCGACATATTTTTTTGTTGCTGCGTCTGTATCTGCGATTGGATCTCCAAGATATGTAATTTTTCTTCTTGACATAATAATGTCACCGGTAAATACATCACCAGTTTTCTTAACATAATCGTTAACCGACTTACCGGAATCCTGTATTTTACCCTGGTCAGTGAAAGTAACGATATTATTAACAACCGCGTTGGGAATTCGTATAAGTACATCTGGTAGTTGTATATTACTCGTTTTTAATCGTCCTTGTTTATCCTGAAAAACGACGACTTCATTTTGATCCACACTTGTGATATTTAATAAATCATCGATTTCATTTCTGAGCTGATCAAGGGTTGCATATTTAGATAAATCGATCTTCTCCTTATCCTTGCGAGTAGATCTTCCATAAATATCTACCATTATATTTACTGATATCAGTTTAAGTGTTATGACGTAGTGTAGTGAACGCGTGCACGACTTTATGAGGCGGTGCTGTTGATTTTGATATAGCATCAAGCACAGCGAGGGTTTCACGACCGCATATTGGAGGATCAGTTATTTTTTGTGTTGGTAGCGTTGAATACCAGATTGGAATATCACCGGTAACGTACTCTAAAAATTCTTTTGGTGGTGCTAATCCATACGAATCGAAATAAATAATTCCACGTGGATCAATTGCATATCCGACCCAGTGCGTGCCTGGGCCAGAATTTTTATCGAGATTAATGATACCGGTTTCAATATTGTTTGGTTTTTTTGGTAATTGATCGCGCATAAAACACCTCTGAAATTTTTTATTTTTAATTGCTTAGCAGCATTAATTAAATCAAAATTGGACATAGGTGATATTAGTAAACTGTCCCGGGAAGTCTTAAACCCCTTCCGTATGAATACGGGGTCCCTGGTAATCTTAAACCTCTTCCCTTTTTTTTGATTCCTTGTCCGGTTGCTTTCTTTAACGCCATTCCAGCAGCTGTTCCAACAGCGCCTAGCGCAGCTGCTTTTGCAACAGCTGGGGCTGCAGCTGCTATTAATGCTGGTATAGCTGCAAGAAGTGGAAATATACCACCCGATTTAGCAATATCTTTGATGGCGCCCGCAGAAAGATTAAGTTTGACGCCTTTATTTGATTTTTTAGCTTCATTGAAGTTTTTAAACTGACGCTCGGTCAACGATAGTTTATTTGCACCGGTCATCTGTTCTCGCTTTAGCGATATTTTTATTCCACAATTATTTTTTGATGCTGATTGCAGTCTTTTTAATCTGACCAGGAGTCAGACTTACACTAACGTGATGATATGACATTATTAATATTATGAACGATCTAATTACATGTTTATTTACATATTTTCTACTGGAGCATCAATAACTCTCATTCGTCCACCAACACCTTCGAGTAACATTGATTTATCGCTGAGTATAACGGCTATTGCTCTGTAATTAACAATAACTCCTGTTACCACACGAGCTCGAAGATGAATATCTACAACAGATTGTCTTGTTAAATCTAAATGTTCTAGAGAAAAGTAATAAATCGGACACAGCGTTGTAAAATCTAACTGAGATATTTGTAAACCAGTATCAATATTTTGATCACGACCCATGAACGACATAAGACGATGATATGCACGTGCTACATGATTTTGATCGAAATTTAACAAAATATCCTCGGATGGTTCTTGATGTCCATTTATCCTTAATGAAACTTCAGAAACACCGAGTTTGTCAAATATCATGTGACTATGTGTTTGATCGTTTACTCGTACAGCATTTTGAAACGCAATAAATATATGTCTTGGTGCAGAAACACCTTGCTGAGAAGCTATCTGCCACGTAAATAAACCATCAATTGCACTCTGAACAACATCTGTGGTCATTGTTAACCATGACAACGTTGATTTACCGCCTTGACTCATAAAAGATAACAACCGATCTTCTTCAGATATTGTTGGAGTCATCACTGGCATCCACAGGGAAAGTTTTGTTAGTATTACTATACCATCACCAACACCAGCGGGTCGCCAGATTGCATCATTATCATTGCCTTTTCGTACAACTACAACCGTATGTTTGGCTCCGAAAATGACTTTTCTGACATTTCTACAGAATCCAAAAATATGTGACAGTGGAATTGCACATGAAAATGCTCTCCTAATACCGCTTAACATTGATCGACGTGCTGCAAATCCTAAGTTGAAATTTGGATTAGAACCATGAACCACCGGCCATACATCAGCGTCAGCGTTATTGGCGTTGTTTCTAGGTCGTCTTATATTGTATTGATTGTTATCAGAGTGGTTAGAAGTATCCTTGACAAACATCATTGATGGACCAGCTGATCTTGAATGATCGTTGCTGTATCTCGCAAGACCAAGTATTGTTGTGGCAACATCGACGTCTTTCTGAATTGATTCAATATTTTTTCCGTCAATCATGTACGTAGCGCTGTCAAATAACGCCATAATACCATTATTAACAAAACCAACCATAATATCAGCGGCGTATGCTACTGGTGCTGCAGGATTAGCGTTATTTATAATTTCACCTTCGACTTCAATAAATGCTTCAGCGGGTAGGAAATATCTACTTGTATCTTGAACCTGTAGTTCAATTCGTCCACGCTGATCTGGAATTCGTGCGTCATAAGAATAATACTGATAATCGCGCACAGACTCATCTTTGATTACTGGTGCATCCATGTCAAACGCGGGGTCAGATACGCGCTTAAACATCTTTATTATTATCGTCTTCGTCTAACTCGAAGACCACTTCGGGAAATGAGACCACTTCCTGCTATCAGACTAGCGGTTATATTTTTTTCCTTTTCCGACATCGGGATATCAGCTAACTCCGCTAGTTTTTGATTAGCGGCTTGATTTATTATTTTACTGACATTTGCTGGCATCACTTCAGTGCTAGCCAATTTCACAGGTTGAGGTCGGGTCACTTGTGGTCTGCGTATTAATCTTGCTAGTCTATCTTTGATTGCTGAGAATGCTTTGCTAGCAATATTACCAACAGCGCTTATACCTTTTTCACGGACAACATCAATAGCTTTCATTCCTAGCTGCTTTGCAATCGGTATTGTTTTTAGGGCTATTCTTCTAAACATACCCTGAATAACATCACCTAGTCCATCTCCGTAGGTCGTTTTGTATACTGGTAATCGAGAATTTATTACCCTGACCATGGTAGGTCCACGAGTATTGTGTATGATCATTTTATTATTAAGTGACTTTATAACTAATTACATACTTAATCACTATAATAATCATCGGCGATTTCATTAATGAGAGACCGATATACATCAATATCCATAATCCCGCCTGTAAATAATCGTTTACAAATATCAGCTGCTTCATTAATTATTTCTGGGGAATTATTACCAGCTCGTTTTCCTCCAATGAGAATTTCTAGTCGATCGACATCAGCAAGAACGTTATTGGGACAAGTAATAAAACCACTTCCTAGACCACTTCCAGTTGCGCCAGGAGAAGTGTCTGACGGCCAATATTCTTCTTCTTCTTCCTTACTTATTATTTTGACTGGTTGTAATCGTTTTTTTTTCCTTTTTCTAGTTGTTGTAGTTGTTGTAGTTGTTGTTGTAGTTGTTGTTCTCGTTGTTGTCGTTCTTGTTGTTGTCGTTATTGTTGTAGTCGTGGTGATGATGGTAATTCTGGATAATCACGAAGTAATTGCTCAAATGGTTTTGGTGTTTTTTGTTTTGGAGGTTTTTGTAATTGTTTCATTTTTTTCTTGTCGTTTTTGTTGTCGTTCTTGTTGTTTTTGTTGTTTTTTCTCCTCTCTTCTTGATTGAATTAAATTATCAATTTCCATAACATAACCCTGATATAATGGATCATTATCTCTAGCTTGTTCAACATTCATGCGTATGCGATATAAATATTTTTTCCATTGTCCAATTTTTTTAATATCTTTAGCGTGTTCAGGTTTCATTAATTTACTTCTTTGACTAAAACTATCCACAGCAAACTCAACTAGTTGATCTCGGTTCAATTTATTAATTGTCTTAACAGTTTCTTCATCAAATTTATTTATCAGTTCAGCAGTACTTAAACGACTCTTTAGTTTAGGGGCTGGTGCTTCAGCACCTTCTGCTTCATCACCTTCAAGTTGATCTTCATCCTCAGGTATTTCCGGGACTGGCATCGCAGCAGCTATTTCGGCTGGAAGTTCTTCAAGAATCTTTTTTGTTTTCTTAGTTCTTCTTGCTATTTTTTCAGTGGCTTCAGCTGTTTTCTCTAACACAGGTTGAATACCCTTAGTGGTCTCAGTGATAGGTTTAAATAATTTTTTTGTATCCTCTTCAAATTCGACTTGAGATTCCTGACGCGATTGTAGTTGTTGCTTAACAGAATCACGAACGGGTAGATATTTTTTAATTGCCTCTAGTCGCCCTCGAGCTAATTTAGCTGAATATGGTTCTCCAATACTCATTATTGATAATATCTATAATGGCTGTTTAATTTATAGCAGCAGGAAGGGTGGACGACAAAAAATTAAGTGACCAGATTGTGAAAAAAATCAGAAAAAATCTGGTCAATTAGAGAAGTTTTCATTATTGACAAAAACTTTTTTCTTCAACCTTCGTAGGAACCCTTAATTTCAAAAATAAGGTCTATACAATTAAGCCAAAAAGTTGTAGGGTCCACCCTTCCTGCTGCTCCTCGTTGCACATGCCCTCTCCTGCTTTAGAAGATTATTGGGTAATTATTATAGTCGAATATGACGATCTCGAAACATGTTTCTAGAATTGTATTAACATATCAGGTAAAAGTGAACATTGTTCTCGGTGTGGACTTGATTATGCCGCTTAACCTCAAAGAAATCCCCGATTAACCAGCCAACGATGTGTTATGAATCTCGAGCCATTGGTTTTGGAGTGATGCTTTTATAATCTTGAACAGTGAATACACTGAGGTTATAAAGAATGAAATCGACCGAGATTTTGGAAAGATTCTTGAGACGCTGGTAAAATGTACCAACACAGATTCAGGATGGACTCTTGCTAGATGAGTGGAAGTTTATCTTTTTACGGCGGTGCTAGGATAAAGTCAGATGCTCTGAAGTTGCTTACATGCAAAGGGGTATTTCCGGAAGAACACATGAGCGACACGACTTTTTTATTGTGCAGTTTACACAACGGTTAATGGGTATGTAATTTATAAAAGTTCCACAGAATACGAAAAATACTTACATGTTGTTGAACAATACGAAATAAGACGGTTAAACATTCTCATCAGATTAGGAAAACTTCCTATTCATATAGTTACAATTAGACACAAATGTAGATAGCGCACGTTATTTATGTTATTTATCTGACAGCAAATAAAGTGAAGATGAATTCTATGGGGTTTTTTTGTAACTAAAATGTACAATATACGCAGAATTAAGAGTTAAGTTTCTTCCAGAGTACTTTTAGGATTATCCATCTTATGATTTTTTTTTTCAATTTACTTTGTAAATAAATCGAATAAGGTAATCAAAAAAAGGAACACAATATTACCTTCGAATTAAGGAAAAATACTTGACAGATTATGCAATTATGTATATTCTGTCATACATATGTGATTATATGACTTACCACTATACTGTCAACTTAGAAAATAAGAACGTGCTTCAACCCCAATTATATATTTGATTCATATCATAATCTTGAAATTTGGTCAATAAAATTGTTATTTTTATTCATGAGCGTCACGAACAACATTTTCGAAACTCAGTCTCCACTGTTTGATACATTTTATTCATCACCGTCTCGAAAAGGTATTTCCACCAATGACTACGCTCACGGAAACAATGGTCCGCGTTTTGTTGACGAAATATCGGTGACTATCGCTATCTGAATCTGCGTATGGTTGTTTTTTTGCTCGCAGATGCTTTGAATCTTTTCGTGATATCGCCATGCATGTTTACAATCTCGACCCAGCACACTTTTCATCATGGGATCGGACACAGATGTACTGCTATCAAGGACCGAAACCAAATTTGAGCTGTTCACTGACATCGATCAGCATTTATTAATCGAACATGGTGTCTGAATACGGAATTTCCATGGCTACTCACTGTTAAATTTGCGTTAACAATCCGTGTGTGGATGGATACGATCTTAGGCTTCCAAGAAGTTACATCGTGCATCTTCACATAAATAATCTGTATGGTGGGCAATGATGCAATCAGTGACTATAGGGGAGTTTTCAGTGGATTAATTCAGCAGATGCAAGCATACAGAAACACATACGCGAGTATGAGAAAAACAAAACAACATCAACCTTTGATACTACTTGGAGGCTTTACCTTTTGTTCATCTAATGGTGCCAAAATGATAGCGAGTTGGTTGTCACGGAATATCAGTTCGGTCTGAGATCGTAAACTTTTGAACAGACCAACGTCTACCCAAACGGGTACTTAACCGTCTTCACCGTTTTGTGTTTAAGATTTATTATTACATATAACTGCTTTCTTCTGTACAGCCGCGCGATGACGATGTTGCGGAAATTACAGATGCTATATCGGCTGATAGGGTATGCCAAAATCGTTGGCAATTTTGTTCCGTTTGCTGACTAATATTTGCGTGAAAACCGTGCTACCAGAGAATTATAAACACTCAGATATAACCTTGGCAAGGGCCAATACGAAATAGACCATTGGAACTACCTGGCGTATCAATACCGAAGCCAGTTTGGAATCACTGTATTAGCGGGCTAAAAAAAAACAACCCAGTCGCTGACTTCATCATCAGGAGTGAAAACACGAACGGATTGTTGGAATTAACCAAGAAATCCATCCAAATAAAAGTTTCCGTCGATTATGTTGAACCAGCATTCAACTCTGCTAAGAGGAGAAACATCTCGACCGTTTTTCCTCAAGGACGCACTTGTCCGCGTAACAGTTCTTGAACAGAAAACGAGAATGATCGTTAAAAACACCAAGAACTGGGATAATCAATGTAGTTTGTGTGAACGTGGTGGCAAGCCTACGGAACGTACAATCGTCGGAGACACACATTGTTCCCAGGGACACAATTTTTTACGATTGTATGGCAGTTTTACCAGTGAAGAAATGTAATTGGTTAGAATTGCATGTGCTTGTTGCAAATGCCAGTATGTCGAGAAATTATATTTCCCGGTGATAGTATTAATAGAAGCGCAGTTATGACCCCTCAGAGCTACTGACACGAACAAATAACCGAAGCGGAACAACAGCTGAGAGATTAAATCACAAAGAAAACCATTTGACTCGTAAAACATAACCGCATATATGTTATCGTGGATGCTATTTGTGAACTTGCCGCAGCAGCAACAGTTGGCTTTGGGGTGTCGGGAATCGCTATTACGGCAACTATCATAGGCACGACAATCGAATTGTTATAGAAGCCCTATCGATAGTAACCGGTGCGACTGTCGGTACTGAAAAAATAATTTAAGTTTATATTTGTGAATATGTATTTGTTCGGAAATTCTCGTAGCCGCCCAATGCAGGCTCAGCACAATTGCCAAGCTACGGTATTCGGTGGCCATCGAAGATTAAACGATTACCATGGCGGAGTTTGAGATTTTGTAGGTTGAAATGGAAAACCACAGACGTCCCCGTGCAGATATAAAGTCAGCTGATAAAATATCCCCAACGGAACAATTTGCTCAACAAGCGATGAAAAGTGCATGAAATGCCAAGAAAACAAGTAGACCTTCTGCCACAAATTATTGCTAAAATACAAATGCTGCATGGTTCCATTCATGCAAAAGAGGTCCAAGAACTATATGGAAGCAGCTCAAGAAAATTATATAAGACATGGAATGCTCTCAATTATTGTCCAGCTGTACAAAAAAGAAAAAACAAACATCTGTTATAAACCACATAAGATCCCCAGTCTCTAATTGATAGTATTAAATTAATAAAGACATCTAGTAACGACAAAAAGCTTTATAATTGTGCGTATTTAGTCAGTGATGCTAGGATTCGATGATGCGAAGGAAAAAGAAACACTGCTGGATCAAACAATATTAACAACGAAAGAGCATCCATTAGAGTTAATAAAATAAGTTCTTAATGTTTGCAACACTTTCAGCAGTAGACGGACGTTTCACTTTAAGAATCATAGTGCATTTTATGCATCAACGATTGTCAAAAGGAGGCAAACGGTTGACAGAAGACTTGCTAGGTAAAATCCTGGAAGAAATCGAATAAGACAAGTTCCAGGACTCTTATTTGGCCAGCAAAAATATTTTCACACAGAGCCGCGATCCTTATAGCAACGAACCTCTCAAGGGAGGTAAACATAGTAGTATCATAATGGGTGTGTACGAGACTCACGAACAAGTGAACACATGACGCGAGCTTACACGGGGACTAACGCGGGCTTGAACAGCGAAGCTTCCACACAAATTCACGCGTGTGTAAAATGTACCCAGTTGGGAAAAGGTAAGCGGAATTACAACTGGTCCTCAGCTGCGGAGTCATGATAGGTTGTTGTTGTTGTTATAGGGTTTAACGTCATTTTTTCAGCACAAGATAGGCTATACATGGCGGCCAGTATAAATGGTGGAGGAAGAACCCGGGAAAACCCCAGAGAGAACCACCGACCCACGAGAAGCTACTGACAAGCTTTCTCACGTACCCACATCGGCCGAGCCCGAGACTCGAACCCACGCAGACAGAGGTGAGATGGCAGTGATCCGTAACGGTGAGCGCTTTAGACCACTCGGCCACTCGGGGCCCCGTCATGATAGGTAAGTGTGGTCTCTATCTGATTAAAATCAGATCTCCGCTGTCCTACCTGAAGATCTGACGACGACCGCTAAAGAGCCATGTTCTGGTGACCGTTGAATTAGCCAGTGGAAATGCAGCTTTCAAATAATCAGAAAGTGAAACAAATCATTCGGTATACATTCATGCTCTTCATCCACAGTGCTCTGTCTCCAAACGCGAAGATATAAGACTTCATCTGATTGGTTCATAAAATTACCGATTATGGTAAATGTTATTGCCAGAACATTACCCCTAAGCGGTCGCTGTCAGATCTTCATGTATCACAGCGGAGATCTGAGTTTAATCAGATTGGTGTGGTCTCAAACACCCGTTATGATACTGCTAGTATTGAAAGAGTGGAAAGACTTTTCAAGACCATCAGCTTGGTTATTTGTCATTCTAGAAAATAAAATATAAAAAATTCATATTTTTCTGAAGTTGCTGTTGTTATTGTAGGGTTTAACGCCATTTTCAGCACAGGATAGGCTATACTAGTGTCAGGATAATGTGACTGAGTGGAACATGATGCCATATGTCTGCGGCATGATGCCCCAGTGCCAGACATCACTATAAACTGGGCCGATCTGGTGGCCTAGGGGTTAGATTGTCCGCTTCGGATGCGGAAGGTCGCGGGTTCAAAACCCGGCCGAGCCATAAAAAAGACTTATGAAAAGGTACTAACAGCTGCCATGCTATGTGCTCAGCATTAAGAGGTTATTGTTAGGACTGGTCAGCCTGGTGTCAGGATAATGTGACTGGGTTGAACATGATGCTACATGTCTGAGGAATGATGCCCTAGTACTAGATATCACTATGAACTGTCACACTGCAGACATTGTAGCCATATGACTGACAATTTTTTTAATCATCATCATCATCATCATCATCATCATCATCAATCCCTCAACCCAAGAGGTCGTTGGGGCACCACAGTTGACTTTGCAACCAATTCTCTCCATCTTTCCCTGCTCTCTACTGATCTTTGGGAATCTCCAAATCCCATGCCTGTCCACTCCTTAATGTTGTCTTCCCACCTCTTTTTCTGTCTGCCTCTTCTTCTGCACCCTCGCACTGTGTCTTGCAAGATTGTGTTTGCCAGTCCAGATGATCTTTAGACATGACCGTACCACTTCAGTTTGCGCTTTTTTTTTTTTTTTACAGTGGTCAAGAGGTCTTTATAGGATCCGTTGGCTCGTTGGATCCAGTTGTGGACTTCTTCGTTGTTACATGGTCAATGTATGAGATGCCCAATATCTTGCGGTAGCATCTCATTTTGAAGGTTTGAATCCTTCTTTGTAGATCTGATGCGAGCGTCCATGTTTCACAAGCATACAGAAAGATGGATATGACAATCGAGAGCATCAGCCTTATTTTGGAAACAAAAGCAATGTTGGTATCTTTCCATATTGGTCTCAACCTTGTTATTGCTGCTGGTGTCTGGGCAATCCTGCAAAGTAGTTCTGGTTTGGAGCCCTCATCTGTGATAATTGATCCCAAGTACTTGAAGCTTTCGACTCTTTCCAGCTTCTGTCCACTGACCTTTATTTCTGCACTGATGCCATTAGTGTTGTTTGTCATCAGTTTTGGTTTTTTTCGGCGCTGCTCTCCATACTGTATGCTGTGGAGGTTGTGTCGAGGCGCTCAACCAAGTCAGCCAGTTCTTTTTCATCTCCTACTAAACTATCAGTATCATCTGCGAAGCGAAGGTTGGTGATTGTTCTTCCTCCGATGGTGACAGCGCCCTTGTGGTCATGCAAGGCATCCTCCATGATCCTTTCCAGGAAAATGTTGAAGAGTGTAGGTGACAGTATACATCCCTCTCTGACTGCAACTGTTGTTCGAAACAACAAAGAAACATTGGATCATAACAGATGTCCTTGAACTATGCGACAAAAGAAGAGAACTGAAAATGGGAAAAAGAGATCATGAAGGAGCTAGAAAATACAGAGAGGTAAACAGCATGATCAGGAAAAGCATGAAAAAGGCAAAGGAATCCTGGATAGAAAGAGAATACTGCAAAATCGAAGACAGTCTGAGTAGAAATGACAGCAAAATAGCATATCAAGTGGTGAAAGATCTCACAACCCATAAACAAATGAAAACTACCACCATCCAAGACAAATCAGGAAAATGCCTCACAGAAGATCAAGAGATCCTCAAGCGATGGACAGAATACTGCTCAGAATTGTACAATCATAAAACCCAAGGAGATCCAGCAGTATTAAATTGCCATCAGGCAGAAGAAATTGATGACAACCCCATTCTTCGTGAAGAAGTAGAAATTGCAGTTAGGTCACTAAAGAAAGGAAAGTCAGCCGGCATTGACAACATACCAGCACAGCTCATTCAAGCAGGAGGAGAAGAGATAGTCACAGTCCTAACAACAATCTGCAACGAGATATAGCAGAAAGGAGAATGACTCTCCACATGGACTCAATCCTTGGTCATTGCGCACCCCAAGAAAGGAAACCTACAGCTATGCCAAAACTACAGAACCGTCAGTTTGATCAGTCACCCGAGCAAAGTTATGCTGAAGATAATTCTCAACATACTAAAGCCTCAAGCAGAGAAAATTATTGCTGAAGAGCAGGCAGGCTTTCGAGCAGGAAGGAGCACCACAGAACAAATCTTTAATCTCAGACTCCTTTGCGAGAAATACCTTCAGCATCATCAGAATCTATACCACGTCTTTATAGATTCCACAAAGGCCTTTGATAGGGTATGGCATGAAGCCTTATGGGCAACTATGAGGAAGTATAATATCAGCTCAGACCTGGTGCAGGTTGTTGAGCACCTCTATGACAAAGCCACCAGTGCTGTTCTCATCAATGGCAGCAGAGGAGATTGGTTTCGAACAATAGTTCAAATGTTTTAAAGCTACGTTAAAAATCTAAATCACACACACACACACACACACACACACACACACACACACACACACACACACACTATAAACTGCGACACTGTAGACATCGTAGCGATATGATTCAAATTGTTAAAGCTACGTAAAAAAATCCAAAACACACTACCACTACTAATACTACTACTACCACTACTTCTACTGCTACTACTACTACTACTACTACTACTACTACTACTACTACTAATAATAATAATAGTGTCCTTATTTTAAGACGATCAAATTTTGTGCAAATAATCTCTCATGTGGTCATCAAATATCTATGGAAATTAAACACTTATGTAAGTTTAAACTGGCAATCCCATTTAAAACGCTGTTCCCCCCCATGAGAAAAGCAACAACAACAAAAAAAAAAAGTATAGAAAAGAAAACGAAAACAAAAAACAAACATTTAACATAATAACGGGTGATTTCATTAATTTTAAAACGATAAAAGCAAGAAAAACAAAATAGGAACACAATAAAATCGGAGTATGTAAGTCTTGATATCATTAGCTGAGAGTCAAAAGGTAGACATTTATCAAGGCCTTGCATTTAGAGAAAGAAACTGAATATATAATTGGTCGAAATAGGAGGAGTGCGATCTATATATCCTGTTTGTGAGTCTATTAACACGCATATAGGATTCTCTTTACAGCCTCGAAACAAGTCTTTTTAATAAAACAAAGATCTGGGTCTATGAAGTTTGTTAGGATTAATCAGTATGATAAACAGCTTATACCGGATCTGCCGACGCATTGTGCGGCGACATATCCAAGTCTATCTTGTTGGCTGTTGGACTCGACTTACACGCGATTATACAAGTTAGAAGTTTCTTATTCTGAAATATTGTAGAAAATATTATTCAAACATTAGTGTGATGACCTCTGAAAGGAACAAGAAATTCTTTGAAATAGTGTGATTTGGAAGTTTACCTTCGATTATCTTACAATAATAGTGCTATCTGAACTATTATTAAATCAGTGGACATGATCAATGATACAACTGTGACAATGAATATGTCACCAAATCTGATTCATTGAAGCAAATGCCAATGCTCTGCGTTGTCTCAGGGATTGTATCATCTTGGTATTCCACGCATACATTCACTACAGTCACTTTCGCATTTGCTTTGTCTTGAGCTGGAACGAAGAGAGTACCAAATGTTGGTATACATACAAATCTTATATAATTTATTTTTCAGTTTGGTTGTAACTGAGGCCGCGGTTCGGTTTTTGCTACATTATTTTTTCTACATAACTGAGCACATCTGCTCTCTGTTTTGTTCATTCGTAAACTATGAAAGTGTCAATTGAACTGAATGACTTCTTGAATAGGATTACATCAAAAAATCGTTGCCTGGGAGCATGAGTTGATATTACTTTAGATTACAGCGCTTGTGAAACTGCTGTGTACCTTAATTCTCATGAACTATTTTACGATGCCTACAGGTTGAATTACATCGGAGCTCTTAGTCTTTCGCTTCGACATTGAGTCTTCGCTTGGGGTTCAGTTTAATCCTGTACTTGAAGCGATGCAGCGACATCAAGGCTGACACGACTAAAGAAACAACTGGCGACAATCCAGCCAATGCACCCTAAGAAAAGCAAAAAATCATGTATCTGGGGGCAGTGAAATGCACTCAGACTTCGAGAGATAGCTTCCCGAAGAGACTGACAGACAAGAGAAGGCAGACAGGCTTTTGTTGAT
>JAECUM010048726.1:0-12678 GCA_016617855.1 Megalonaias nervosa
TCTTGGTAGAAAGATAATTGGTAAATTTACTCAAGGAGGAGCATATGATCACAAAAGACACTGTACAAGATTGATTATGGACGATACTGAACTCGATTTTATAATCGCTGATACAACGAAAAAAAACACATTTATAAGCCGATGTAATGCTTATTTATCAGACGGAACCAAACTAGGTACAATTGTGAGCTATATTGATGGTGACTCACCGCAATTTACTCATTTAAGATCATCGATGTTGGCATATGTTTCTATAAATCTACTGTCTATGATAAATAGATTTCCTCGTGATGCTGTCAGAGTCGCCACGGATTCGTTTTATATAAATAAAAAATATACAGATTTGTTAAAACCGCTACTTGGTATTGGTGAATGGGGATCATGGAGAATAAAACAAGAAAATATACTTAGTTATTCTGAATCTGCCGACGTTGAAATTAAGGAAATATATTACAAAAATAATAATCAAGTATCAAAGTCATCAGCACCATCTGTATATGGTCCTGTGGCTAGACATAAAACTGTTTATCTTAACGGATACGGTGGTTCAGGTAAAACAACACGTGTGATTAAATTATTCATGAATAATAATTCAGATATAATTGTTTTGACACCGACACATAAATTAGCCAGGGAAATAAAAGAACGAGGAGTAAAATCATGTACATATCATAGTTTCTTTAGATGGTGTGGAGACACATGGACACCTGAACGAATGGGTGAGAAATATATACCTATATATATTATATGGGACGAGGTAGACACGGTGTCGTTAGAAATATTAAAAACATTTCTTGATTGGTTATTAACAACGAATACTGCTGTAATTATGTGTGGCGATCATGGTCAACCACCACCCTTTATTGGACAGTCACCACATGAATGGCTGAAGAATAACGTAGATTATTATGAAGAAATAAATGATGACCATAGAGCTATTGATGAACCACTGAAGGAGTTTAAAAGGTTAATCAGACTACAGCCAGATAAAATACAATGTGAAATAATGCGAGGAGTAATTCCAGAGACTACAATGAATGATTTTCTGAGTTTATGGAATCCCGCTGATTTAATAGTTGCAAGTAGAAAGATAGTTCGTGATGAACTACAGGAGAAATTATTTCTGTTACATAAAGAAAAATTTTCAGATCTACCTGTACCATTATGTTATCGCCCAGCAGATACTCGACGACAGAATATTGATGTTGAAATTCCTGGTGGTGAAATACAGAATCTTGTCTTGAATGATATTGTTTTAGTCGATATTAATGTTATTGAGAATGCGCTGAGTATGAATAAATCACCGTGGACGTTAGGATACGCTATAACGATTCATTCGTCACAGGGGTTAACTATTTCTGATACAAATATCTGGATTATAGATGATCGGATAGAATGGTCAAATTTAGTTTATCTCGCAGTTTCTCGAGTCAGAAGAATATATCAACTACATAGGGTTATTATGAATTTTACAGAAAATAATGATCAGACTGTTAGTAATGACGTAATAAGAAAAAATATCTGGTTATAAGCAATGTGACAAAAAAAATAATCGTGACTTTGATATTGATACTGAATTTATTATAACACTAAAACAACGACAGAATAATCATTGTGCAAGCTGTAACTGTAGTATGTTATGGCAATATTCGAATAATAATCCAAGACAATTTACCGTAGACAGAATTAATATTGATTTTGGTCATACACGTAATAATGTCATATTGACATGTCTTGAATACAATCGACGTAGAGGTTCTGGTTATGTAATTGTATGTGGTGGTAATTGTGTGTCTTTAGGAATTACCTGTAATTGTTCACGCACAAATCCACGTTGAGGGGCTCTCGAATCTAATCTGTAGATTGGAGGTCTACCAGTGGATCTTACCACACTAGAAATTGTATGTGTAGTCACGCTCCAGATAGGATCGGTTGCTCTTCTTTTACCACCTTCAAGTTCGCCAGGTTCGTATAAATATCTTACAGTTACATTACCTAATACTGGTTGAGGTTGTTGTCTGTCATCACTGCGGGGTATATATTTTTTTGTGATCGCATTAGAAGGTTTCATGGAAGTTGAACGAGTAATTTCATTATTCAATGCAGCTATCACACTTGGTAACCTTGCAACCGATTCACGAGATCTCTCCCCGGACTTAAAGTCAGTAGATATTTCCTTTGCGTATTGATATCCAAATAACCGCTCAGAAAGTGTTCGATTAAATCGTTCAACGATTGCCTGATCACGATGAATTTCAGTACGTCCTCGTCTGATTTTAACGTTATGTTTCTTCATCAACGATAATACAGCACCAAGAAATTCTTTGCCAGGATCAACCTGTAATAGCTGTGGCCATCGTAGACCACCACGTTGATAAATTCGTTCAAACGCAGATGCAACTTCAGATGCTGTTTTTGCTGATAATGGTTCAGCTTCTTTATATCTACTTGCAACATCAACGACAGTTAATGCGTATTTGTATGTGCGTGATTGACGTCTACCAATTTTAATGGTGTCATGTGGTAAAAATAAAATAACTGCTTGATGAACTTCATTAGGGACGCTGATATCAAAATGTGCGTACTGAATCTTTTTAGGTGGTGGTAGATAAATTTGCCATATTGCCTGTCGTGCTAACCACGCTGCAGCAACAGAACGTGAAACTTTTGCTGCTTCAGATAATTTAGTAATCGCTGATCTGCCTCTCCAATATCCTCTTGGGCTATAATAAACAGACTCCATTATAATAGTTATATAATTAATTACCAGCCCCTAACATTATTTTACCTTTCATGGCAGTTTTTACTAGAAAACTAGCGAGTTTTTCTCTAACAGATTTATTAGGTATAGAATTTAATGCATGAATTAATTTTACATCTGCGAGATGCCGTTGTTGTAATTCTTTACTTTTATACGCAACGTCATGAACATGACACGCTTGATCAATCTTATTTATTGGATACTCTCCTTATCTTGGTTGATCTTGATCATCAAGTCGGATATCAAGTCGAGTTCCAGGACCACAATAATTATATCCAGGACGATGTTTCTCACCGGGGTATTTAGCCCATGGAGTTCCTGGTAATTTCCTTAATGAAGCGGCGATATCTCCACCTGTCTTTGTTCCTGACTTAGTCATGGAGACAAATTTGTATTTCTTCGTGCCACATTTTACACATTTGCCTGTCAGAGCACGTCGTCTATTCTTCGTTGTTATCGTTGTTAATTCAGCAGTGGGTGTAGACGCTCGACATCGAACACAATATGACTCATATTATTTACTATATGGATATAATTGACTTTTCAGCGACACGAAAACAGTAAAACATCATCCAGCATTACCAAATTCGATAAGGATGATTATAATAGGTCCATCCGGATCAGGTAAAACACAACTATTACTAAATTTAATAATGAGATGGTTGAGATGGAGTAAACTGTATTTAGTAGCACCAACTGCAGATGATCAACAATGCTACGATGTACTCAGGGATTTCAATGAGAAAGCGAAATTAATTAATGAAGAAGGTGAAGATAATGATATTATTGATTTTATAACAGATATTAATAAAGCATCATCAATAGATGACCTAGATAGATTTATTAATAATCTAGTAGTATATGACGACGTGATGATGGATAAACAAACAAATCAAGCTACGATATTTTCCAAAGGTAGACACAAAAATACAGACGTTATATACGTCACTCAACGATACGTACATATACCGAAGGTGATCAGAGACAACTGCAATATTTTAGTTGTATTTAATGGAGTAGATAAGTACACACAGAAATATATCTATTACAACTGGTGTTCAGGAGATATGGACCCGATCAAATTCAAAAACTTTTTTGCTCAAGCACAAGCTATCCCATTTGGATTTATAACGATAAATTTACACGATTAGAGATCTAGGTATCGTATAGGTTTAGATAAAATCTTTGGTTAATTAACACGACGAGTAACACAAAAAAGATAAAAATATTTTAACACAAAGGAATTAAACTCAAACATAATAAATATAATGGAGAAAGAAATTGTCGCATACAGGAATCTTCTTGAAAAATTAAAAACAGAATTTTACAAACAAGTTGTATATAAAATCATTTTTGATGACAAACTATGGCATGAAAGCGGATTAGATAAGTTAGCGGTTAGCTATTTTACAGAAACGGATTCAACTCAATTTATAGCAGCAGGGAGGGTGAAAAACAACCAAAATTAATTCACCCGGTAAGTAAACTAAACGCACTATAAAATACCAACAAAAAGTCAAAAATAAAAAAACAAAAATAACTAACCCGAAAGATTTATTATCCGTTTTCAACCGTATTTGGAAATAATATCGGTTAGAAGGTTCGGTTTAGCGTTATTGACATTATTTTGTTTCAGCCATTCGTAGGAACCTTATGTTTTTGTTCACGGATTCGAGCAAAAAAGTTGTAGGGTTCACCCTCCCTGCTGCTGCATACCCTCTCTGTGGTGTTTCTGTCCAGTTTGTTTTGTTTTCCTCTCAGCTCAGAATAAGCCAGGGGCACTAAAGGTTGCGTCAATTTTTACATTTTTCTTCTGTATGCATGTGTTTTGTATATAGATGTGGACAAGTCGTTCATATATCTTCCTATTAGCGATATAATAGACGTTCAAGACTAAACTGATAAAGTCATATATTTATACAATCAGGCATAATAATAATAATAATAATAATAATAATAATAATAATAATAATAATAATAATAATATTATTATTATTATTATTATTATTATTATTATTATTATTATTATTATTATGATTATTATTATTATTATTATTATTATTATTATTATTATTATTATTATTATTATTATTATATTTGAACTTTCCACTACATATTGTGTCAACTAATCGATGTATTTATAAATCCTTTATATATATATTTATTTATTTATTTATTTATTTATTTATTTATTTATTTATTTAAACCGCCATATTGGTATTTGTGTCCAGCATCTCAAGCATGAGGTTGCGATTTCGAAATTCACGGCTGCATCCCATTTTTAAAACTTTTCTGTAAGTTTATCTTCAAACTTTAGCAGCAGAGAGGGTGAACTGACTATTTTGCCTGAGACCTTATTTATGAAAAATAAAGCCTCGTACGGTGATGAAATCTCAACGTCAACGACGTTAAACCAGCACCTCTAACTTTGCTTCGTAGGAACCCCAACAGGGTTAGCTTGGGTTGTTACTTCGATGATGATTTTTGTATTTCAATCGCTACGTGGCCGCGTTTACGTGTTGGTCACTTTTGCTGGTCGCACCCTCTCTGCTGCTGTGGTTTTTATCCAAATATTGTATCAAGTCCGTTACGATATCTTGACCTCGGATCATGTAAATTTATTGTTATGAAACCAAACGGGGTAGCTTGTGCTTTTGAAAAAAAAGTGTTTAAACTTAATCATTTCCATATCCCCTGAACACCAAGTATTATAAATATTTTGCAGCGTATGATTATCAACACCGTTAAAAACAACTAAAATATTACAGTTATCCCTGATTACTTTAGGTATTTGTGTATAACGTTGTGTAACATAAGTCACGTCTGTGTTTTTATGTCTGCCTCTGGAAAATATCCTAGCTGGATTTGATTGTTTGTCCGGGCGGGACAACCAATTCAACAATAAAATATATTATAATGAACCATTGCAAGTGGTTATTAAGAGATTCTACGGTTTGTAACAAACGATGCTGCGGAGATCACTGCGCGTATCATAACCAACTGGCGAAAAAATCCCCAGGGCTACAACGTTGACTCGGATGCGGATCGGCATCAAGGGCAGTTATTTGTAACAAAAGATGTCACGGTAACAAATACAGCGCATTGCATTATTATTACCAACACAGAACTCCCCAACACGACATAAAAAAAGAAAACCCTCCCACGGCACAGGAATTTCTACACAATTATGTTAAAGTAACTCCTGCTGTTGTTGATCAGACTGAAGATCACAGAATAATAGCCCAGCGAGAAGAACAAAAAGAACAATTATTTAAACCTATCACTGAAGAACAAGAAAATGAAGAACGAGAACGAATAAGAAATATTTTATTGGAACAGTTGAACGATCAAAGAAAATATTTATTTATTTTTTTGTCGATCTTATAATGAGTCACAGAAGAAGATTGACCGACGAAGAAATCATCGAAATTAAATCACTACGGGGTAAAACAACTGTTCGTGATATATTGGCGCGATTTGACATTGGTACAACAAAATTGTACCGCATTTGGGGAAAACCTGCCGCGGAAACAGTTACCGACGATGGTTCCTCGAGTACCAATGACAAAATTATCAGCGATGATTCCCTGAGGACAAATGACGAAATGGTCAAACTCAAGATGAAATTGGCAGATTTTAAACTCACCAACGAAGAACTGTTGAGAAAAACCTACGACGACAACAACATCATTATCAAGCTCAGAAATGATCTGGCGAGGGTTTTTTCGGAGCGCGACAAACTTCGAGATGACCTCGGCGCAGTACTGGAACAGCGAAATGAGTTATGGCGCCGGCGTCAGTAGTGATTTTACGTCACTGGTGACCATGTCACTGACCTGGTGTCGTTGATGCGGAAAGTGTACATATTTTATATATTTATTAATGATATGTACACTTTCCGCATCCCATCATACAGGCCTCAGATCAATGAAATAATTGTTGTATCAGCGGCCCGTGACACAGTCACCGAACACAATGATGACTTTACGTCACGGACCTGGTGTCGTTGATGCGGAAAGTGTACATATGTTATATATTTATTAATGATATGTACACTTTCCGCATCCCATCATACAGGCCTCAGATCGGTGAAATAATCATTGTACAGAGGAGAGGGATAAAAAAAGTAACGATGATGAGGTCGGTCAGTTATTTACTTGCATTGGAATACTGCAACGCCATGAACATCTTTCATTGATACGATGATTTCTAGTATTTGTTTCTCCGAGGGGCCAATAAAATATGTTGGTGAGACGGTGGGTTTATCGTCGCGGGGTTCACCAACGACTAGCACGTCAAATTTGTGAAGATCACTGCGCTTTATCTCATCTACCGCTGCGATATTATCTACGATAAATATTCCGACCTTTGATAGGTCGCGCCGGATACATTTATTGTGTAATCGGCGCCGTGTTCGCTCATTTTGGGATTTCTTAATGACGGTTTCTAAGCGCCGCGACTCGGCAAAAGTGCTTCTGTCGTTGATTCGTGGCGCATTAATGCCGTTGACGCTGGTTCGTGATATTTTACAGCGCGGTGCGGCGTGTTCAGCTAAACGATAATCGGGGTTGTCCTTGAGAAATATAATTTTTCTTTCATATTCTATTATAATAATCGATTATCTAAATGATATTTATGTTTCAGAAAAAGAAAATTATTATTCAGAAACAGGTTTGATTTTTCACAACAAACAAAAACCGCCGTGGACCTGGTGTCGTTGATGCGGAAAGAGTACATATTTTATATATTTATTAACGATATGTACACTTTCCGCATCCCATCATATAGGCCTCAACACGGTGAAATCGTCGCTTCCATTGGGCGCCGTGGAACAATATTATTTTTGATCAGAAATTCCTCAACGGTGGGCGGGTTTTCTTTGTGGATACAATATTTGGTACGTCGTTGCTTGTTATAAATCAACATCGTTCTGTACTTGTTTCCTCCACATTTTGTACAGAGATTGATTTTACCTCGTACTCCATTACCACAACCTAGACACGGATTAATTCCTGGCGATCCTCTTCATGTCGCTGTGATAGCCGCAATATTCGCCGTGGCATCGTATGGCGCATCGTTGCGTCGATCCTTGAAATAACCACGGACAATAATTAGTTCCGACCTGAAAAGGCATTATTATATTACAAACATATTTCATTTTTCAATTGAACATAAAACCTGAGTGATAAATAATATATAATGAGTGAAAAAAACAGTATGTGAGATGAGACCAACAACGAGGATATATCATTGATCGTACAGGATCGTGATATGTACAATAATGATAATATTTTAAACGGAAAAAATAATCATGAATGTGATATCCTCTGTTGGTTATATCGTTGTTCCAGTGGCAAAGTCACCAGTGACCGCGTTGATTCTGAGCCATCGCGCAGTGACAATGTCACCGGTGACAATGTCACCGTCGTACCATCGCGTGAATTAACCATTGACGAATATCACGACCATCTCGACGAGAAACTCTTTGATGAGTTCCACGACGGTGTCATGGAAATCTTTGAAACAACGGACCAGGACAAATTAACGGATGTCGTCAAGTGCAGTTACTGGCACTTGTACGATTACTATTCGTTGTTCGATGAGCCTGTCTGGCATCCGAAGAAAGAATTCGCCATTAAGAATTTCGTCATGATCGGCAGTTTACATGAAAAAGCCGCACAAGGCATCATTGTACAACATTTTGATAAATTCTTTGTGTTTCCGTCCGACGATTGTTTCGACAAGTTTGCGGGAAGATTCACCGGACAATCGTCCGTCACAGAAATCATTCCGAAATTTCGACGCAGATATCCTGTATTTGATCTTGATACAAAATTCATTCGCGAGTATGTCGAATATAACACTGGCCGAACTGAGTTCAAAACAACCACGGAAAAAATCAACATTAATGGCATCATCGATTACTTTTCAACGTTGTGTAATTGTTCTCGTGATCTCGTTTTCGTGTTTGAAACAAATAGTGGCTATCACGTTCTTTGCAAATCCGCCCCGGTAACGTTTCAACGACAACAAGAACTTACCGATATCGACGTTGTCACGGGGGGTCATCGCAAAAACAAAATAACTATTTTTTTTTTTGTGACGGTGATCATGTCACTGGGCCGCCGCACAAGGATTATTTTACGGTGACAAGGTCTGTATGAAATAATGTGGAAAGTGTACAATTTTTATATATTTATTAATGATATGTACACTTTCCGCATCAATGATACAACAGTTATTTCACTGATCTGAACCCTCTTCGTCAAACGTGCTAAACCAATTATTGGTTTTCCACACATGAAACTTTAGCATCGTAGTATGGTCGTCCACGGCATTGATGTCATTGCCGCCGTGAAATCCTTGGCTGTCGTTGTAACAATTTCTCCAGCGAGGACCATCAAATAAGTCTGATTCAGGCCACACAGGATAAGTTAGTGTGTAGTTTGATCTTGAAGGATCTTTTTTATTATCTGCTGTTAATGTTGCTCCAAAACCTTTATAAATTAATTTTACTTTCTCGATGATATCTTTTACGGTTAATTTTGATTTATGTAGCCTCGTTTCAGGAGATATGCTGGACCAGTTCGACATTAATTCATTGTACAACGATAACTGATCCTTGTTCGCGATCATATCATTGATGTGTTTTCGTAAATCCGGTCCTGATACTGTGACTTCCGTTGTTGATAGTTCTTCAGAAACAACATCTGGTAAATGCAACACTTGTAACACATTTTTAACCGCGGTCAACTTTTCGCGTGGGCTGATTTTATCAGAACGATATTTTTTTATTATTGATGATATTACTACTTTTGTTGAACTTATCAAGGATCGCTTCGTGACATCGTCGTAATCGTGGCGCGTCTTTATACAACTGTTCTACTTGATCTTGCGGAAGTTTACTAACATCACACTGAAACATGTGGTTGAGGAATGATTTTTTCACCTCGTACGGCTCTAACTTTTCACCGTGAAAATCATTGGGATTGTACTTGCAATATCTTGGACCGTTTTCAGATTCTACAACGTTAGATCTTGCTTGTTTTATCCGCTCACCAACAGATGTTTTCAGAAAATCATCGACGGCCGGATTATTCTTGATGTCGTCATCGGATGGGAATTTTATGTTGTTGCTGCGGCACCATGTCTCGTAATCGGCGGGTGGTTGTTCCACAATCTCATATCCGGTACTCGCCATGGCATTTATCAGCCGTGGTGTAAAGTACAATCTGGAATTATTCTCATCAATGATGTAGCTGATATAAGCAAATCCATAACTGGATTGTAGTTCACCGTCGTTTGGAAACCTGTTCAGTTTTGTTATGTCGTCGAGAAGTCGTTCTCGATCAATAATGAATTTTTCGACATCTTCTGCGAGTCACAGGTAACTTGCAATCGCGCTGTTTTGTTGCTGTCGAATAATGAATTTCATTAACGCAACGAAATCGGTGAATCGCCTGTTTAGTTGCTTCAACAGATCCTAATACAAACATGACTTTGAATCGCCAATCGACAATACTGATACCAGCCTCAACGGTATGGTTGGTGATGACGACGTCGATGTTGTCATACGCAGTATCGATGTTGCTGAAGTCCGACTTCTTTTGGGCCGGATCGGTATCGGCATGATAATACCTAACACGCGCTTGATGATGTTGCGCCAGTATGGCCAAACTCTCCACATAATGATCTGTAGGGTGTTTATTGTGAGTGAAAACCGCGCTTTTCTCGCCGGTGATTTTACAAGGGTTTAATGTCTTTATAAATTCTTCGAGGTTACTTCGATGTGATGTCTCAATGATGAATTTCTTGCCTTGATCGGGTTTATAATCGTTCATGAAGAATTTCATATCAGGACGTCCCAATTTATCGCGAAACAATATCATGTCATCATCGTTGGCATCGGCGTCGAGGACGATTAATCGTTTGCAAGCAATCACTAACTTCCATCGTTCTCGGCTGTGCTTGATAGAACCAAATTGTTGTCGCTGAATGCCATGCCATTCGTCTACGATCAGCACATCAGGAACGCCTTTTATCCGGTGTAGACTTTCCCACTGGACAACAACACGACGCTGATCCCCTGGTTTGAAAACAATTTCGCCGCTAATATCAGGATACGATTCTATGTTGTAGTCGGATTTAACTTTCTCCGTAAAGGTCTTTCTGTAGTTGATATCGACCACGGATTGATGGTCTTTTATGGATTTCCACGCTGCTTCGGATTTTCCCATGCCACATGCAGAACCATCGATTTAGTCCGTGTCGGGAATGATTCTACAGCCTGGCCCTGATTCGTGTTGTGGTAGTGCAGTATACGAATAATCTGGGTTTCGTTCGCGGAGATAACCAGGATAGTGACATTTGCGCCGGGCTGATATTAAGTATCTCAAATATTTCCTGTTTAGGATTTTCTTTCCGTGGTCGGTCGGTAATTGTTCAGCTACTTGTACAAGCTCGGCGTTGTTAGATGTTCCCGCGATGATCTTGTCGATGACTTCGTCGACGGTGGCACCGTCTATCGGTAGCGTCATCTGTTTTCCCGTCGTCCGTGGACAACATATCGAAAAATGATCATCATTGACGTAGACGAGGCAGTTTTCGCATTTATCCTCGATGAAGTCACCGGCGTGATTGTAGCCGTGTCGTCGTTCACAAATATGGCAGAAATGACCTGGTTTTCGTGATATCGTGAACCGATTCTGGGACACATTGACGAGCATCATCAACTGATCTGGTTCTCCTGTTAACGAGATAGAAATCCTCTCCATGTTTTCACGAGAAATACTATCACAACCAACAATGACATTGTCAGTGACGCTGTCACCGTCGTCGTTGTTGACACGCACATATTGCGGCTGAATCTCGCATGGGCATGTTAATAATTCATGCGCTGTGAAAGGATCGCCGTGTGATATGAGTCGTTTATGTAAAGTGACTTTACCAGGTTTATGGGATCTCGTTCCAGGCAACTTGATACTGTATAAACCCGCTTGACGATCAATGTTCCACTGCGGATTTTTATCTTTTATGGCGATATCGGTAAGTTCTTGTTGTCGTTGAAACGTTACCGGGGCGGATTTGCAAAGAACGTGATAGCCACTATTTGTTTCAAACACGAAAACGAGATCACGAGAACAATTACACAACGTTGAAAAGTAATCGATGATGCCATTAATGTTGATTTTTTCCGTGGTTGTTTTGAACTCAGTTCGGCCAGTGTTATATTCGACATACTCGCGAATGAATTTTGTATCAAGATCAAATACAGGATATCTGCGTCGAAATTTCGGAATGATTTCTGTGACGGACGATTGTCCGGTGAATCTTCCCGCAAACTTGTCGAAACAATCGTCGGACGGAAACACAAAGAATTTATCAAAATGTTGTACAATGATGCCTTGTGCGGCTTTTTCATGTAAACTGCCGATCATGACGAAATTCTTAATGGCGAATTCTTTCTTCGGATGCCAGACAGGCTCATCGAACAACGAATAGTAATCGTACAAGTGCCAGTAACTGCACTTGACGACATCCGTTAATTTGTCCTGGTCCGTTGTTTCAAAGATTTCCATGACACCGTCGTGGAACTCATCAAAGAGTTTCTCGTCGAGATGGTCGTGATATTCGTCAATGGTTAATTCACGCGATGGTACGACGGTGACATTGTCACCGGTGACATTGTCACTGCGCGATGGCTCAGAATCAACGCGGTCACTGGTGACTTTGCCACTGGAACAACGATATAACCAACAGAGGATATCACATTCATGATTATTTTTTCCGTTTAAAATATTATCATTATTGTACATATCACGATCCTGTACGATCAATGATATATCCTCGTTGTTGGTCTCATCTCACATACTGTTTTTTTCACTCATTATATATTATTTATCACTCAGGTTTTATGT
>JAECUM010048729.1:0-16991 GCA_016617855.1 Megalonaias nervosa
ATTCCGACAAAGTTTAATCATGCAAATGATACTGAAAATATGTCACAAGATTCTGTTCAAAACGCTTAATAAATATTAGCTTTAGTTTCAGACTGCTTCTTATACTAACTCTCCCGGCCGTGACTGACTGACCCTTCCCCCTGAAAATCCTGACCCCCCCTGCACAAAGTCCTGACCCCACCTGCAAAAAATCCTGCGGGCGCCCATGAAAAGGGTATCAATTCTTGCTGCAGCTCTTTCTCACGAATCTGTCAATATTTGTAAGTGTTTCATCACTACTCTGCACCTTTGTGCAAGACACTTAGTGCAGTGAGAACTCGTTCTTTATTATCCATTTATTTTACTCCGCGGTAAATGTATAAACGTGCGACCGCTTGAGTGCAATGAAACCCATTTTACGATCAGTAAGAAAGTGCAAATCAGTTACATTTTGGCAACAAATTCACACACGGAACCATATATTATTTTTCATGAACGTCATCGCTAATACTGGGAATCTGCAGATGTGACTTGTTGATTGGAAGCAATTATTTATTCAGAAGGTTCCTTAAATAGTCAATAATGGATTTAATCTCTAAACAGTTCCGCCTTGTACAGTAAGAGAAATGTGTCAGATAAAGTATTACAAAAATATATTGCCCAATTTTTCAAATTCATTTCAAATTATTAGGAAAATAGTGAAATTTAGAATTTTTAATACGGGACTCATAAAATCCAAGTAAACCGAAAGTGGAACCCAAACATAGCATAAGACACTCCGTGCTTGGAAGCGAATAATTGCATTGCCTCAGAGCCTTCCGGATTCAATTTCAGTGCCATTCATATTCCGTGACTTTGAACCGAGCACAGTTTATTATTGACTTCAAAAGTTCGCTGGTATCTGGATTAAACTGGCAAGTCACCACATAGGTCGATAACTAATAAGACCTGTCTCCCGATTAGTTAGTAGTGTAGCGGAGTGCATAGCAGAGACATACGAATCAGGGACCAGACTAATGGGCGCTGTCGAATGAGGAAAAAAGTTTTACTATAATGGAGGATTCAGTTAACATTCTCAACTTCGAAGTAAACCTTACAGATCATATCTCAAATGTATGCTGATAGCTGCCACAGGCATTGACTGAGAGGTTGCGAATGCATCAACCCGTTGTTTTTTTGGTTTTTTTTTTTTTTTTTTTTTTTTGTTCGTAGCCTTTTTTTGGCTGTTTTTATTCTTTGCTTTGTTTTTTTCATTCGCAACTTCTCGGTCAGTCATACGATCAATCCACCGAAGAGATAGCAGAGGTGGTCCGAATAATTTGAGGTTTCATTTTGTGTTCCGCTCAACAGTTTCGCACTTTGCATAGAGTCTGAAAATTTAAAGAAAATAATTTCCCACGTTTTCTCACTGGTTATCCTATTTATTTGAAAAGGCCTCGTACATCATTTATTATTAAGACAATAAGAATATACAAACGACATGCCCAAGTATACATTTATAAACTGTGCAAATCACATGTCCAGGCATGTACTTACAAACTGTACAAATGATATGTCCAAGCCTGCACTTAAAAATTGTACGAATTACATGCAGCAGCACAGAGGGTGAACAGAGGAACATGGCGGCCAGACATGGGTTAAAATAAAATCACGCTAAAAATATATGGATGCCTTTTTATGTGCTATAAAATGTGAATATTTTTATTCACGATATGAGGAGGGGGGGTGGGTGTCAACAAGACCAAGTGAAAAAAATAAGTGAAAACAAAAATAAAGAACGGAAGTTCCCGCGACCAGGATGAATGACGTTGGATATCTCTTAAATCTTGGGTAATTGTTGTAAAAAAAGCACTTGCCGAATTTACCAGAGAAGATTATGAAATACTTCAAACAAACCCTGTAGCGGTTGCTTCAGCAAGATATCAAATTCGTTGTGAACTATTAGATCAAGAGACCGCATATGTTCCAGGATCAAACTGGGTTCCTTTTGTGTTTCGAAAATACTATGGTGTAAGTAAAATCACAAAAAATATAAGCCTTCATTTGAAGAATTTAATAAACGAGTGAATGAAGCTGCTGAAAATCCATTACTTGGAGATTATCGTCCAAAATATCACAGGTTGGACCACCTCGTATTGAGGAAGAAGAACCACATGAAGGAGCGACCGGAAGTGGCCTTGTCAATCGAAATAGACGTCGTAGGAAACAAGGTGGTAATATGATCTCTGTATCGCCGGTGATTCAGGATAAAATTTGTCCCAGTAACATCCTCGCCGATGTTGATCGACTAGAAATTCTGATTGGTGGAAGACGAGCCGGCAGCAATTCCCACGAAATCATCAATGAAGCAGCTGCTATTTGTCAGCGTTTATTTACCGGCGGCGTTATGGACAGTAGGGTCTATCGGGCGCTGATCGATGAAATTACCGACGATTACTACAGTGAGTGATCAATTAGATCGGCGATAACAGAATAACATGATTATACACAATGCCCAACGTAGAGTTGAAAGTGTCAGGGCGATAAATTCGTGATTACCGGTTTTATAAAATGATCTAAGGAGATGGACTCGGCGATGTTGTTCAAGGTTTATTCAGAAAGCTATCCCGATTGCATAACATTTAGGTATGAAAGCCATCGAAGTTATTCGTGATAATGCTATTGGCACTGTTGGTAATCTTGCTGGTAAAGCATTGTCGGCGGTCAAAGACAGACTCGCACGATTAGTACGACGCAAACCACAGCAGAATGTGAATCATTTCAGAGCAAGCATTCCAGTAAAACTGCCCAGTACCGAAGTGATGCCAGCAAGTGTCAGCAAAATAATAAATCAAGCTACAAATGAGCGGTTGAAAGATTTAGCTGGAGTGCCATCACCGACAAAACAATCCGCAGCTGAGATAGAAAAAAAATATAACCGCAATCCTGATAGCGGGTAGTGGTCTGGCCCGTTTTCGTTGGCGATATTGATCAATGTGGGAACGTCGTTTTAGATATCAGCGAATATAATAAAAATGTTCAAACGTGTATCTGATCCAGCATTTGACATGGACGCACCAGTCCTCAAAGATAAATCAGTGCGTGATTATCAGTATTATTCTTTTGATGCACGTGTACCTGACACACGTGAACGAATCGAGCTACAAGTGCAGGATACAAGCAAATATTTTCTGTCCGCCGAGGCATTCAATGAGATCGAAGGAAGACTTCTGAAAACAGATGATACAGCATATGCACCTGAAGTTGAGTTGGTTTTTTATTAATAATGGTGTTATGGCATTATTTAACAGTGCTACGTATATGATCGATGGAAAAAACATTGAATCATGTCTGGAAAATGTTGATGTTGCCATGACAATACTAGGCCTGGCAAGATATTCCGATGATTATTCATGGTCCGCCAGTCCATCAGTGATGTTCGCCAAGGACATTGCTGACCACCCTGACGATACGCAGCATCTCATGGTACAATTAGCAGAGGCAAGTTCCGATGTTTCAGCAGCTGGAACGATACCACGACCTGCCGATGCTTTTGCGACACTGCAGAGCGTCAATCCAGAATTCAACCTGGGATTTGCAGCACGGCGATAGATGTTAAAGGGTAATAACAGAGAATTTTCATGTGTAATTCCACTGTCTCACATCTTTGGATTCTGCAGAAAGGCCAGAAAAGTTATTTTCTGTGCTAAACACACAAATGTGCTTGTCAGAAAAGCCACCAATAACGATGCAATCTGGCGCCCTGTTGGTGATGCTCTTAAAGTAAAACTGACAAAACTTTCGTTGTGGATGCCAACAATGACACCACCACTCGTTGAAGAACAACGGCTGCTCTCTAACATGGACAACGGCGGCAAGCCAACGTTGTCTTGGTTGACGAGGACCACAGACAGTGTACAGAGTACCGTTATTGGGTTATTTACATGGCAGATAGCATCAAAGCAGGGAGTTTCAGCGCCACGACATATATTTATAGCATTTCAGGAGAACGTCAGAGCAGGCACGAAGGTGCAAAACCCAATGGTGTTTGACCCGCTTGGAGTTTCTGAAGTCTCTCTGAAGATAAATGGTCATCAAGAACCATCTGAAGAAGTGTTATTGAATTATGAGAATAATCGATTTGCACGTGTATAGCATCGGTTGATGTCATTTATGGGACGTGATCAGAATGTTGATTCTGGTTTGCAGATATCTCAGCGAGATTTTACGTCGTTGTATCCAATCTATTATTTCTCGCTCGAACACCTAGATTTACTTAGGCAATCAGTCTTTGATATACGTTTTCGAACGCGCGTAACAGCAGGTGCTGTTACTAATTACAGAGAATCGCTGTTATATTGTCAGATAAAATAATGTTGCTTGAAGGTGTTGGTGAACGAATGAGAGTCATTGGTGCGCCCGTTGAAAACATGTAAGTGTTTTCCGAACATGTATTTAGATCATTAATGATGTCATAATGTCATATCATCACGTCAATGTTACTCTGACACCTGGTAAAATTTAAAAACTACAATCCGCATCGAAGAATTATTCTGGGGAAAAAATAACTTTGAAATCAGCGGAGTTGCAGGGCCCAAATAAATTATCGTTGACTGAAAGTCAACTCAAACACTACAACAACGCCAAGAAATCAAGAACTGGCGTTCGACTTGATCTTTATGTGAATGTGAACAGCGACACAGCAAAAACCGGCGGTATATTTCCGTTTCTAGCTGCGTTACCAACGCTAATTTCAGCAGCGGCGGCAGCTGTTGAAAAAGCATCTGCACTTGGTGCTGTTGGAACAGCTGCCGTTATGGCACTGAAAGAAAGCAACAGGACAGGGTATAAACACCTCAAAAAGGGACGCGGTCTAAGATTACCAGGAACGCGGTATGGTCAAGGTCTGAGACTGCCGGGGGCGTTTCGCTAAAACTCCCCATGTCCAATTTTGATTTACTTGATGCTGCTCGCCGATTAAAGATAAAAATCTTCAGAGGTGTTTTCATGCGTGATCAACTGCCGGTAAAACCAAATCGTGTTGAAACCGGTATCATTAATCTCGATGGAAATTCCAGCCCTGGTACTCAGTGGGTTGCATACGCGGTTGATCCACGCTGAGTTATTTTGATAAGTATGGACTGGCACCAACGATAGAATTTTTACGATATAGTGGCTTAGCCGGTGACATACCAATCTGGTATTCAACATTACTAACACAGACAACAGTGGATCAACCAATATGCGGTCCAGAAGTGATTGCGGTACTTAATGCCGTGTCAAAGTCATCAGCACCGCCTCATAAAGTTGTGCATGAGTATACCGCCCGTCGTTTTAACCAGGTTAATGGTTTATAATGGTAGATATTTACGAAGATCTGCTAAAGGCAAGCCCCAGGGTGACATTGATTGATCCAAATATGCAACACGAGATGAACTTACTGATCTTTTGCATCTCGCCGGTGTTAACACAAATGAGGTTGTTGTTTATCAGGATCAGCAAGGAAGGTTAAAAATGAGCAATATCCCGTTGACAGACATTATTCTGCGAGTTCCAGGCGCGACCGAAGATAACTTAGTGGTGTTTACTAAAACATGTAAAAATAAAGAATCGAGGGATTAAATTCTAACAATCATGGGAGATATTGATGGACGTATTAGAGGAAATGGAGACATAATGTATGGCGATCTCAACATAAGCAGAAATGCAATTATCAATGCGAGAGAACCAAAATCAGATGATGATGTGGCAACAAAAAATACGTGGACAACAACAACGCCACGAACAGAACTGAGATCAGCAAGTACATTGCTAAAATCGGCGATACAATGACTGGCAATCTCAACATGAACGGAAATAGCATTGCTAATTTGAGAGAACCAGAATCAAACGATGACGCTGCAACGAAGAAATACGTGGACAACAGCAACATCCCCATGATGATTCGTTAATGACAATCAATGATGGAATGACAACGTTCAGATATAAATAAACTAATTATGTAACCTCGTTTACAAATTTTCGTAGAACATAAATCGAACCCTAAATAATTTCTTTGGAAATCCAACACTGATCAATGTTAAGCTCTCTAAAATTCACACACAACTTCTTGATCTAGTCAACATTAAAACAACAATCGAAATTATTAACAACGAGGTCACCAACTTCAACTCAAGCATCAATTCGATAAACACTGAACTTGAAAAAATAAAAAAAAATTGCCGATGGTGTAATTCACACGACTCCGTTCATCAACGTGGCATACACAATAGCGTCTGGATCAGGAACATGGGCACCGGAAAATACCATCAAATATACCGCTGAGGTTACCGGCATGTACAGGCTCTCCGTGTCTGGCGCCTCTGAACTTGAGATGTATCGACAGAATCGTCCCACCAATAGATTTTCTGTAACCATCTCAGTCGCGTTACTTAAAAATACTGAGGAAACATTCATACTGGAACCAATAAACAAAACAGCAACCACAACGAGATATTTCTGGTGTACGGAATTTATCGCGAAACACCCTCAGTTGGTAATTTAGTATATACCATAATGAATCCAACACAATCCTTTCGGTATAATCAAGCATACGCGTGGAAGGCATCGCTGGAAGAAATCATAGAAGAGCACATGATTAAAAAAATATCGCAGACAAATCATCGTCATTGACAATCTTGTATACGCGATTTACTCGCTGGTCGCTGGAACAACAACGTTAATTGGAACATCATCACTGACGCACGTGATACCGCCCGTGGTTGGAATCGGCGTCGTTGTTGTTGTCGGAGTTGTTGCTATACTCAATATTATCGCGGAAACATTTCTACATGTAGCAGCAAAAAATTGCACGAGCACACGGAAATACCTTACGCTGCGACATATGCGTGCATAAATATATCATCGATACTGTCTGCAGGGTTAAACGACGGTGCAATGTCGGACAATAAATTTGCTGCAATTAGGGATATTTATTATCGGTATCACAAGAACGCCAACACAACGTTGCCATCGTTGCCAGCGCAACATTTAGAACCCGCCGATGAGATTATAATGACCGCAGCAATAACCACTAGACTGGAACAGATCATCGCTAACACTACATCGCCGACTACCACAATGATATCAGCAACATCAGCACAGAATAAATTCGATATCGGTTTTCCAACTCCGATAAAATCCCTTAATGGTCGGACACTTGAAATCGCACTGGCACAATTACGAGTTTATTATAGTTTGCCAAATATCAGAGAAAAATCATTTGGTAGATTAGAGGAAAACAATTCACTGGTATTCTCGCATAAAACCGCAACTGATGCAACCGGTGGCCAAGCCCCAATCTGGGAGGTCGTTACCATCCCAACAGGATCATATCAAATCGAACAAATCAGCGATTAACTTCAACGTAGAATCAAATCAATAACAGGAAAAGAATAGTAGATCGCTATCAAGGTACACGAGCTAACGCTGAGTGTCACCATTGAAATATCGACGCCGGATTACACCGATGACATGTACAAATCGTCGATCATAACCGTGCTGGGATGGCCGTTAGAAGCGCCGATTTATACTAGACCACCACGGCCACAACGACTTGATTACTTTTTTGACAAACATAGTAGAGTGAAAATTGCAGAGCTTAGACGACACATTCAGTGGTCTACTTGGGTAGAATGGCATAAAGAAAAACGTAAAAGTTCTGGAAGAGAGTAACATAGGGAAAGATGAGGCAGACAATGTTAGAAGAGGTCAAATGTATCCAGAATGGCATTATGACGATGCAGCAGTGACGGAATCAGAATTAGAGGAAATGAACGAATTGGGGATTTCAGGTAAATAGTTTATTGATAAAATAACTCAGGAACATAAAGATGCACAGAGCAATCTGAGAGGGCTCTTTGAGCGGTATATAACTGAATATCCGATCGATAATCTTAAACAGGAAATAGTTAATGAAATATCATATATGAGATTGGTGAAATTTGATGCAGAATAATTTCAAAATTCTGTGCTAGAAACAACAATTGGCAAGAGTCATAGATATTTTTTACCCAAGGGCGAATACAAAAAGTTATTTTTCGATTATTTTAAGAACAAATATCTACGCTCAAACTACCTGGTTTGGATATCGATAAAATGATCTCGATTGCATAATTGACGAATAGTTTCCGAAGATTATTGCGGCATGGGAGAAGTTACGGGGCCCTACAGATATTCTCCGACATAATAACGATCTAACAGGTAGTGCTCGTCATGCATCGCCGGGTATTGTCAATATCACGTCGACGATTTCTGTAAATCTAATCTGTGACGCAGTCGACGGTAACTATACCACGTCTGGGCAAGCATTAGGGCAGGCTCAGCAGGGATATATTCTTTACAGCTTTTCTCCGGATGTCTCGCCGGGTCATTGGATTGTGTCGGTGCTCGTTAATTCTGTTTATTTACGATGTCATAATCAATCGCTGTCACGAATACGTTTTCGTCTAACCGACCAAGACGGTAATTTATTGAACACACGCGGTGCAGAATTAATCGTTAGTTTGTATGTGCGTGACAGACCCTGAGGCCTCTCTCGGCCAATGACACCCCCCCCCATAAACATTTTTTTTGTAGTTAATGTTTTTTGTTTGGGTTATTCTTCTCATTCTGTGTGAATCTTAATAGACTCCAAAACAAGTTTTGTTTGCTGTCTCGCACGTGCACTTACAGCCGCTCGAGTTTCATATTGTCGAGACAAATCTGATCGTATTTTCTCAATGGCTCTTGCCAATGGAACACATTTAGCTATATCATGTTGTTCGTGCAAATGACAAATTCATTTCACGCTGGAGTAATTTGACAAATCTATACCTTGCCGCTAGTGTGTATCTGCCCTCTTCACGTCGCTGCTGTATCATCTCAAAATCATCGTTGATTTTTCCAACATCCAGTTGAATCGCGAGACCATCTTGCTGAAATTGTACTATCGTAGAGATAATCTCGTTGATATTTTTTCTGGTTCATTGTAACAATAAACGTATTTCTTAAATAAAAGATTTTGTCGAGACCAATTCGATAACGTGTTGCTGGATCGTGATGAATCCATGCTGGGTTTTGTGAGCATGTGCGAAGAGGTTTTTAAACTTACCTATATCCATGTCACCGGGACACCATGTCTGATGAATATTTCGAAGCGAATGTGTATCAGCCCCGTTAAAAATAACCCCAAAATTACAGGTAAAAAAGGTAATATCTAATTACCTTGGGAATCTGAGCATACCGCTCAGTGACGCAAATGACATCTGTGTTTTTCATCCATGTCTGTGATAAATTCAATAACATCGTCCTCGGCTGCTGCAGATTCATTAAATTCCTTGAGAACATTATAGCATCGTTGGTCATCCACGAATGGCGCTACTAAATAAAGTTTGTCCCATTTGAACCACCTCATTATCAGGTTCATCAGCAACTGAGTTTTACCCGACCCAGATGGATAAATTATACTAGCTTGAATGAAATTTGGTAACACTGGATGATGCTTGACCTGTGCTTGCTCACGTGTCGTTGAAAAGTCAATCACGTTCATATTGTACAGATATAATATTATTTATAATCATGGGTTTATAGTGTGTTAGATGCAAAACAGTCACTGGTACAAAATTTATGGGAGCAACCACATTAAAAAATAACACACCGGCACTTACAGGTAAATGTCTAAAATGCATGCACAAAAAATATAAGTTCGTGAGTATTAATGTTGCAAAAAAAGGCGACGATATCGCTAAGGCACTCCGGAAAATACTTGGAACACCATGGGCTAAGTATCCTGGTGAAAAATATCTTCCAGGATATGATTATTGTGGTCCTGGAACTCGCCTTGATATTACATTTGACGAAAAAAATCAAACAATACCAGGCGAATTTCCGGTAAATGCGATTGATCAAGCGTGCCATGTTCATGATGTCGCGCATAAAAACCAGATCTACAACAACGACATATCGCAGATATCAAGTTGATTCATACTCTGAATTCGATAAAAAAAAAATAAAAACATACTAGAATCACTCGCGAACTGGCTAATGAGATCGGCGATCAAAGGTAATATAGTGTTGGGAACTGGCAATTAAACGCCAACAATTACGTAATAGAGTCGATTTATTAATGTCCAAGAGAATATTGGAGAGGTACAGCAGCAATTAAAAAACTCGCTCATGCAGCGGGTGTCACACGAACTCTAACCGCAGATTGGTTGTTACGACACGCCATATGGCAAATCTATCTTCCACGTCCCAAAACGATTCAACAAGGACGGTTTTATGTCAGCACACCCAACAACGTTCATCAGATAGATATCTTGTTCTTATCACATGACGCACACAAACGGCGCACATAAAAATACGCGTTGACTGTCGTAGATGTTGCAAGTAGATACAAAGAAAATGAAGCGGTATCGTCTAAAACAGCAATTGAGGTCACAGCAGCATTTGAACGAATTTATCAACTTGGACCTCTGCACTGGCCACAGTTGCTACAGGCTGATCCTGGCAAAGAATTTCTCGATGCAGTAACGACGTTGATGCAGCAACAACACGTTAAGATCAGACGTGGACACACCGCGATACATCGCCATCAGGCAATCATTGAACGATTTAATCAAACACTTGCACAGCGACTCTTTGGATATCAATATGCACAAGAATTACTGCACGTTCAAGACAGATCTCGTGAATGGGTTGCAAGACTACCTCATGCGGTGGCCGTGTTAAACAATGAGGTCACGAGTGGAATTAACATGAAACCATTGAGGCATTTGCAAAAAGACATACCACGACAAAAATCACCAGATCAGCTACAACAACCAGTGTTGAGTAGTAAAGTAACAGTGAGGTATTTATAAGAACCTGGTGAACTTGAGGGTGGTGCATCAAGAGCAACTGATCCAGTGTGGAGTGTAAAAACACATAACATTTGCAGCGTGGTAAGATCTACTATGCATCCACCAATCTGTAGACTAGATTCAACCGCACCTCAACGTGAATTTGTGCGTGAACAATTACAGGTAATTCCTGAAAACATCCAGTTACCACCAGATTGGATACGGCATCGCAGACGCTAGCGGGGGGGGGACTCCCCACACGCGCCAACATAAAACGCTAACAAGAGTCACACGCGTTGAGGAACGAAGATCCTCTGCGTCTGTTACATTCAAGACATGTCAGTGTGACATTTTCACGTGTGTGGCCGAGACTACTATCGATTCTGTCCACGGTAAATTGTCGTACGTCATTAGAAAATATTGACAAACATTACTGTGTTACAAGAGGCGCAGTGATTATTTTGTCGTTGTTTCAGAATCATGACAAATTCCACATTATATCAAACTGACGTAATCTTTTGTCATTTTTCGCATAACCAGCTATGTTTTCCATCACTGCGTTGATAATTCCTGGTGACGCTGTTGTTATTTGTGACGCTTTTGGCAGCCCTGTGTAACTGAGATATTTTTGTTACTCTAGACGCAGCCAGATAAACTAAATTTGACCATTCGATGCGATCATCGACAATGCAGATATTGGTATCTGATATTGTTGATCCCTGAGACGAATGAATTGTTATTGCATATCCCAGAGTCCAGCACGATGGGTTTGGCTGCCGTCGTGAAGCGACTGCTGCTTGCTTCGCCGACCCCGAAAACACCCGTTTTACAGCCTCTACTGCAGGGGTGCATAATCTTTGACGGCCAAGGGCCAGGTTACATTTTCTAAGACCACTCGAGGGCCGCAAACACGACGCTACATGTTCTATACAACAGCGACTTGGTAAACGAAATTAACGTTAATAAATGTTGTAATAAACTACTGCTTGACATGAAGGTTTTATACAATTTTAGTTTTGGTAGCACAATGGATTTCTAATTTCTTTAATATAATGACTGTTCACGGGCCAGATTTCTGTGTTGTTTTAATTTGCCCTGAGGGCCGGACAGAACACATTCGCGGGCCGGATCCGGCCCGCGGACCGTGGATTGTGTACCCCTGCTCTCTGGAAACTCGACAATATCATTAAGAACGAGTTTTTGTTTTCTGTTGACACCTCCGGTGTCTGCCGCCGGAATGTCAACGAGTATATTTTGTCGGCGTGTATCTGTTGGTCGATAACATAATGGAACTAGTTGATCAGGAAATTTTCCCTTCTGAAGCTCAAATAATTTACGCTTAAGTGAATCACGGACGTTTTTCCTGGATACAACTATTAGATCATTAGGGCGCCAAAAGTTCCAGAAATCAGACATTGGCGCCTCTGGAATTACAGTACGCATGATTCACATTGAATTTTATCTGGTTGTAGTCTGATTAACGATTTCAGTTCTCGTAGTTGTTCATCCTATGATCGATGGTCGTATAAAACTTCTTCATAGTGACTAACATAGTTGATCAACCATTCGTGTGGTGATTCACCTGTAAACGGCGGAGGCAGTCCATAATCGCCTCACATGATAATTGCATTTGATTTTGTTAATAACCAATCGAGAAATGTATGTAATGTTTCTTTGGATAGAGTACAAATCTCATCGCAGATAATTATTCTCGGGATATATTTCTCACCCATTCGTTCGGGGGTCCATGCATCACTTGGCCATCTAAAGAAACTATGATATATGCATGCGCTGACACCACGTTGTCTCATCTCTCTGGCAAGCCGGTGAGTTGGCGTCAACACAATCATGTCAGTGTTTTTAGATAATTCTATCGCGCGTGTTGTTTTACCAGAACCACCTGGACCATTCAGATAGACCGTGCTATATATCGTGATTGGATCGTTTACTGATGGTGATGACAATGGTTCTGATAAATTATCGTTGCGATAATATACATCAGGTGTTTTAACGTCAGCCGACTCTGAATATTTACGTATTTGTTCACGTTTTATTCGCCCTGAATCCCAGGTTACACCGCTGGTGTCTTCTTCGATAAATGGCTCAAGAAGGTCCATTTTACAACGACTAATATGGAAAGAATCCGTGGTGACCCTAACAGCGTAATTGGGAAATCTGTTGATCATCGATAATAGGTTTATTGATGAGTAGGCGATCATTGCTGATCTCAGATGTGTAAACTGAGCGGAATTGCTGTCGCAGTAGCTAATGATCGTGCCAATACATTTACCATTGTGTGTTGATGCATTTTCCGTGATACCAGTATAGCTTTTTCCGCTGTGTCCTTGATGACAAAATCTAATTCTTCTGGATCCATGATTAATCTTGTACAACGACATGATGCCGCTGATGTGAATTTGCCAATAATTTTTCTGCATATTTCTTTGTCATCTTATGGTAACCAAACTTGTTTTTGTTGTTTGTACGAAATTATCGCAGAGGTTATACTCAACGATGTGAGAATCTTAGCGTCGAGCATGTATTGTAATAACCCTATTGGAGTCCAACCACGCTGAGTTTTTGCGCAACAGTTGCTGAGATTGACACTGGTATCGGGTTTATTAAAGTGTCTACCAAACCAAATTGGTATCACAGGATGAATACTCACTGAAAACACGAACGATTCAATCTCGGCAAATCCAGTAAGATCGATATTTGGTAGCGGCCCGTTTATTGCAACTCTAGTCATTTCGTGTGTTGGATGCCCGAATCGTTCAAAATAACGATGACACTCGCCAAGTCCAAGAAAAGTCACCGGATAAACTGCAACGTTATCAACAGAAATCATGCTGAATGTGTTATATTTTGTGTTCCAAAGACCACTATGACCAAATTCGACACAAGATTGTGATATATCACCGAGAAATTCTTTTGATGTTGGACGCCATTTATTTTTGCATTGTGCGATGGGAGATGCAACAGACGCAATAGTAAAACAGCTAACGAGTAAATCATCGTTGTTGCCGTCATATTTTACCGCAATCTGTTTCATAGCGCGTTGGAGCGATTCCTTGCGATGAAGAACTCCAGATGGCAGAAAAAACTGATCAAATGATTCGTCGTCGATGCTATTTATGCAAGTGTCTTCGACGCCGCCACTGTAAAATAACCAGATTGATACAGGGTCGTTTTTACTTATGCTGTGAATTTCCTCAAAAATATCTCCGCTGTAAAATCTTATTGTTCTTTCTTCTGGAAATTGTGACACAGACTCTGTCCACGCATGCAAATTATGGTCTATAATGGTTATTGGAGCACCACGTGTTCTATATTTTTCGAGTTATATAAAATCTCATTTGTTATTGTTTTCACGATTATCGGAAGCATTAACAATTTTTCTAACTCAGCTATGTCATCTATGCGAGCTCCATTTGCACTGACATGTTTTTCCTAGTTATTTATTCTTTTTATTCTTGATTCTGTTAATTTGTTACCACGTGCTGAGTTTACAAAATGCTCCATGATAAGTTCAGCCAGGCAATTTAGCGAACTTGTTTTCATCGGAGGAAGAGCAGCTATGTCTGGTTCATTCATGTGATAAATTGCGTAAACAACAGCTGTAGCAGGATAACCGTTTGTAACGTTGACCCTCTTGGTAAATAGGGATGATTAATTTGATTTGGCAGTCGTTATCTAGAGAATGACCTCCCTCGATTTTATTGCCTAGTGTGAGTGGATAGATAGAACATCAACAGAGAACTGAGCAAGACTATTGAGAAGAAATAATACAATACGAGCCCCCTTTAGACAAGAAAATAACAATTTAATCGATAACAAAAAAAACCCCAATGGTGTCAGGTTCAATTCAAACAATTTTACGTTAACAGAATTTATATAGCAGTGTTCTATTTTGGATTCGTTTTCATCATGGTAACGAGTGGTGAAAAGAGCACAATGTCCACACCTGATCTGCATCACCTAGCGTCGCTTTCTGTCTTTGTCTCCGGTATCACACGTCTCCCCACCTTCACGTGTATACGTTGATCTTCCTTGATATTTCTATTCTGAACGCTTCATCTCTTTTCCGGACTTCCGTCTTCGGACTGTCCCCGTCTGTTCCTGGGAGCTGTTTCCTTGAATGACAAGATTACCACTAAATCTCTGTATGTAACATCTTCTATAAGTATATAAAATTCTTTCACTTTCGTTACTCAGAAAGCATAAACTAGCTATCCAAACACTGCATAAATTCTGTCATAAGGTGACCTTAACGATTAATAGTCCTTACAAAATTAGACTGTATTTCGAGTGAGGTACAATCGTTATCTCTAGTTACAAACGACCCCTGTAATATGCATCCAAGTCTGACCTAATTCGATAGATCACCACTCTCGCTTCCAGCGACTGACCATAAATTAACATGTGAGCGGTGTATCTAACATTCCCGTATCTCTCTGCATACGCTACCACATGACTCCTTAGACATCCAGCCTAGTCAATTCCACTCAATAAGATACATGCTCGATTACTATTGCATAAGATTCACTAAATTCTAGCTCACATCAATCCCTAACCTATAAGATTATTTAAACATTACAAAATCATATATAAACATGCAATTATCGCTAACTCACGATAATCGGTATCGTCCTAACAGAAAAAGGAAATTAATTCATATAACCCTATGAAATCTTACACATCTGAAAATTTGGATCGCATGCAATCAGTCAATTCTATCAGTGTACTAGTAACTGTAAAATTAAAGAAATAAATTGCATAACAACTCTAGCATATCAACAGATTTTCATGAAATCGAAAAACGATACATAGTATGAATCCTAATCATATCAAACACATTTGCATAAACAAGACAAATAAAATAGAAAATTACATGAAAATTAAAATTGCGTACCTTAATGCTGTTCTTTTCAGCAATTGTGCGTCCTAGCACTAAAGCCTGTTTTTTCTTACAAGACATCCACCTGGTCCCTTTAACTTGTTTAACGAGGAAAGCACTATTCTTTAGTTTTTTCCCCGGAGCCAAATTTTATCCTCTCACAGGAAAATTTCGGACTAAAGAAATTCGACTAAGGTCGTTACTTTTAAATTCGACATTACTTCCAAGGTGTATGCCTTAATTTAAACTGATCAATCGTAATCAGCGGTTCCTAAATTTTCCCCAAGATAATTATTTCTTTCATCAGATTTTGACAGCCTAGAATCTGAGAAATACGATGCATATCAACTTCCCTTTGAAAGTGACTATTTGACATGGGATTCACCTCACACGGTTATGGTCGGTAGCTCTGATGTTTACTTTCTCAGGACAGCGTTGCGATGCCCGGGTCAATTCTCAATGAGCCGTAGATGCTGGCATTCCAAGTTTAACACTGACATGGAGAAAAGGTCGAAGTGACCCTTCAGAAAGGCCTAGCTGGCTTGACTGTAATAAAATTTGAATGAACAATGAATTCAATTTTAAGGTTTCCTACTTATTCAAAATTCGACACATTACTCCGTTCTTGTAGTAGGTGTTATCTATCCTGATAAATGTTCCTGGTTTTCTATTTTTGTCCAGGATGACTTTTGAAGCTGATCGTGAATGTTTTACCGGATCCAGTTTATCATGTATGATCCACTGTGATCCATCTGGTGTTTGTTGCTCAGCTTTAAATTTTATCCTGAAAAAAATACTTCTTGTTGTCCTGTAGATGCTGTATTATTTTATGAGCAAAATTTTGATTCATTGTGGAATCTATCAATACTCCATCACCATCTATTTTAAACGTCGACCAAACATGAACAGCACCATCGCTGATAAATTCGTTCTTCGCCATTTGGATAAAGTCATGCAACTGTAGTTCGAATGGTGGCTGTTTGTTTTTTTATCTTCGGTTAATCTGTCAAAGTCGAACTTGGTGATGTACTCTGGTTCTATCACCGATAATCTTTTTCGATCTCGTTCAAAAACTTGTCTCTTCTCTTCTTTGGTTCTGTGTTTGTTAATCTCTCAATTTCACTCGCTGTTAATAACGATTTTATCTCATTCCGTAATTTTTCTTGTGCAATTTTCGACCTGGTTTTTTCCCGGTTAGACTAAAATACTGTTCTTGAAGTTGTTTTGCAACAGTAGAATTAGTCCTTCTTATATATATATATATATATATATATATA